>JAJJWW010012320.1:0-61036 GCA_023531295.1 Papaver armeniacum
TTCAATGATAATGAATAGGATGAATGGCCCTCTGTCAATAAAACTAAAACCTTCTTAAAAAAATAAAATCGAATGATTTTAGAGATGGAACGATTGTACCACTCAAAGGTAAAATTTCTCCAATTGCTACATATCCAAGAATTTCACATATTAATCTGCATTTGCCTCCACTGAAGTTTTTTAACAGGTAATAATTAACTTTAATAGTGATCTTAGGTGTATTTAATTACAAAATTTATAAGTTGTTTATGTGTAAAGCATTGATATTTGATTTGAACTTTAGTTCTTTTATATTTTCAGCAGTTGATGACTTTACCTGAATACATGGTTAAGTTAACAAAAACTCTCGATACAGGGTATTAGAACCGATGTTATCTCTGATTTTTCCGCGCAGCACTTGGTTTGATCCCTGATTGTAGACATTATTTGATCATGTTGGGGCATTTGTTAATCTAAGGCTGATTAAACCAATGTATGTTATAATTGAGACACACAGGTGCTTTGAAGTTTATTTCAATTTTAACTTAATAATTTTTCTCCCATGTTATTTAATTTATGTGAGCATAAATATCAATATGATTATGCTTAATCAAATTACTGGAGGAACACTTAGATGAGAATATTCATAACTTACTTGTAGTAAGAAGCAGGGGAAATCTTTTTGATCTTAATAATTCTTTTCACTTAAGGTTATTTAATATGATTTAGAAAGAATCTACACATGTTTGATTTCCACACATTATATTAGATTTTTCAACTCACATGGACATCTCACTTTCTCACTAGCTAAGGGTTCTTCATTTTATAGTTCTCATTTGTAAAAAATAATACAATAGGTGTTTGATCTATATAGGGTAATATTATGGCTTTTGTCACCTCAGGTTTCCAGTTATCACTAATTTCTAACAAATGTATCTATAAACATCAGGACATGGATCAAACAGGGTAATATGTGTGAATTGTTAATGAAATATTCTTTGAAGTTTAAATATATGATGGAATGGAACGCATCACCACCAAAGTGTAAAATTCTCCGAATTGCTACATATCCAGTGAAATTTCTACTGCATTAATCGGGTGATTTCTGTCCCTACCGTAGTTTTTAACGAGGCATGCAATTAAATCTCTAATAGTGATTTTAAAGGTATTTAATAATTACAAAATTCTCTTATAAGTTTTGTTTATGCAAGTATTGATTTAACTTGGGTTCTTTTATATTTTTGTGTTAAGTTGATGACTTTTTAATTTGAATACATGTTTGGTTAACAAACTTTGATACATATAGGGTATTTTCTTTGTAGAACTGATGTTAGTCTCTCATTTTTCCCGTTAGCACTTTGTTTCGATCCCGTATTTGTAGACATTATTTGACTAATGTTGGGGTATTTGTTTAATCTCAAGGCCGATTAAACCCAATGTGTGTTGTATAATTGAAGGCGACAGAAGTTTGTGTCGGCTCTACCTTGAAACTAATAATTTTTCTCCGGAAGGTTAGTTGAATTTATGTAGATACAAATATCAATATGACTATGCTCTTTAAAACTCCAAATTACTTGAGTAACACTAGATGTGAGAACGTCATTCATGCACTACTTAGCATAGTTGGTGTGAAATCTTTTTATCCACGAATTTCTTCAATTTTATGTTATCAATATGATTGAGAAAGAATCTTACACATGTTTTGATTTACTATTATAAGTTTATTTTTTCAACTCACATGTGTATATCTCAGCCTTCCAATAGCCAAGGGTTCTTCATTTTTATAGCTCTCACATTTGCAAAAAATAAATAAATAGTGTTTATCTATAGTAGGGAAAATATTATGGGTTTTTGCTTCACTCCTTAGAGCCTTAGTTATCAATAATTTCAGAACAAATGTATTCATAAACATCATGGAGTTGGATTGGCAGTCTAGGTATATGTACTGTTAGATGAAATATTCTTTTTGAAGTTTGAAATTATGTATGATGGAACAATAAATGGGGAAAAAAATTTATTTACTGTATTTTTTATCTTATTTTCATGTTGGCACAACATTATTACTCCGTCCAGATAATAAATTGGAATAACATGCTTAAGTAAAAATAAAAAGATCAGGTAACCCATTTTGTTTCCCAAAACCTATTTGAATATCAAAATAATTACTCACGAATAAAATGAAGCAAGAGGAATGTGAACAATATCGTATTAGAGACAAAACATCCCGTGCCGTTACGGCACGGGTTAAGATCTAGTTAGAATATATAGCAGATATAAACAAGTAGCCGAGGTGCAGAAAAGGACCGAGGCAACCGTATGGTGAAGTGAAGACTATATCAAGTAACCATGTAGTCAGACACGTGAAGTGAAGGTTAAGTCAAGTGATCGTGCTATACATGGCACGTGAAGTGAATACCATTCAAACTGAAGTCAAAGTCAAGATGAAGTGATCAAGACTCAAGTTATCAGAAGATCGACGGAGATCAAACAACACAGAAGATCGGCGGAGATCAGTTAAGTTTCCAAGAATAAAAAGATCTTGTGTAATTTAGGTAGTTTTCTATACAAGTCAAATATCTAGCTAATTTCCTAGTATTCATATTCTAGTTAATTAGGATATATATTATAGAGAATAATATAATATCCTATATTAATTATTCTTTATAAATTCATATTCTAGTTAATTAGGATATATTTATTATAGAGAATAATATAATATCCTATATTAATTATTCTTTATAAATAAAGAGTCATAATGTAATTGTAAATCATCTCAGAATGTTCAGAATGTTCAGATGATCAATGTTATTATTCACCCTACGGGGTTGCTTGTGGACGTAGGTTGAGTTGATCGAACCACGTTAAACATCGTCTCCATTACTGTTTCGGTATGTAGATTTATTTCTTCTCGATTGTTTTATTTTATCATTGATTTGATTTTATTATTTGTCTAATATCAATGATATCCATCTTGAATTTGATCTACATATCAAAATTTAAGATGGTATCAGAACAACGATGCTCTCGATCCAATCGCTTCCGCACTTTATTTTAATGTTCAATAATAATTCAATTTTAAATGGAACATATATATTTTTTCTGATCAAACATATGTAATAAAGTTCTTGTATGACTTTGTTATATATATATTTTATCGCCCAAACAAAATTGCATATTCCTGATTTGTTTGAGTATGATCATCAACTTAATGAAAACTTCATTAACGTTATCACATGTGTTCTTGGAAGATTATTGTCTTCAATATCAAAGATCACTGTTGTCATTTATTATCTCATATAATAATGGAAATATATTTTAGTTTAAAATATATTTCAGTTTATTCGATATATTCTTAGCTCTGATTATTATGAGCAAACATATTCTTTAAATTTCTTTTCAAAGATAATGATGTATTTACATCACTTTTTTCCAACGTCGACATTTATTTAGTTAACCGATAACTCATTCAGACCCAACAAGAGTCTTTGTACATGTTGGGTGTATTTATTACATCTCGCATTAGAGATCGTCTATGCCCTTTCAGTTTTGGTTTCTATCCACAAGGTGTAAAACTGAACTCACTATCAATTTCGAAAATATTTTTATTTTCGTATATCCTATTGTGGAAATTGATTTATTTTCCAAAGTATCTTTGTTTCCCAAAGATATTCATTTATAATATATCCAATAATATTTCTTTCCTGAAATATTTTGCCTGGATAGTATGCGAAAGTATTTTTCTTTCACTAAAAGTATTTCCATATTCGTGGTATACTTTTATGATTACTGCAAATCGTAACTAAGAATAATTCCATATTGGTGGTATATTTTTAGGATTAGTGCACACCATACCATATTTTTCTTAGGATTACATTTAAGGACGAAAATCTCCCGTTTCTGGGTTATCTTGAAAATATTTTCTGTATTTTCAAAAATCAATACAAAATACTTCCATCTTTATTTTGGATTATTTTTATATCTTTACCACGTAAAATATCTCCTTACATTCAAGGACGCTAAAAGTGGTGAATTTCTTTAATTGCCAATCTGGGCGAAATCTTTATATCATAAAATGATATTCAATAAAATATTTCATCTTTTATTTTCGATCATATTTTCTAGTAATTATAATAATTACGATTTCCCACAATATTTTCCTTTAGGAGAATCTTTTTCATTTGAAAAGTCTCCTAGACGTCTACCAATATTTCTCAATTTTGATGCAACATGAAGTTTTTGTATGGTTAGTATTAAACTAACCAAATCCATTGGCCAAGCGAGTCAATTCTCAAAAATTAAGTGTATGGATTGTGGACCATCACCAAACTTAGTCAAGTCAAGCCAATTTTCAACAGAAGTCAAAATGTATATTCTACAGTGTTACTGAGTTTGTTTCAACTTTCAAGCGCCACAACCGAAGATCAAGTGTCGTGTTCGAAAGTGAAGTACATATTTTTGCCACAAGTTTTCTTCAACTGTCCAAGTTGCACAATACGTTTTTCTACATGTCCAACTTGAGGGGGGTATTAGAATATATAGCAGATATAAACAAGTAGCCGAGGTGCAGAAAAGGACCGAGGCAACCGTATGGTGGAGTGAAGACTATATCAAGTAACCGTGTATTCAGGCACGTGAAGTGAAGGTTAAGTCAAGTGATCGTGCTATACATGGCACATGAAGTGAATACCATTCAAACTGAAGTCAAAGTCAAGATGAAGTGATCAAGACTCAAGTTATTAAAGATCGACGGAGATCAAATAACACAGAAGATCGACGGAGATCAGTTAAGTTTCCAAGAATAAAAAGATCTTGTGTAATTTAGGTAGTTTTCTAGACAAGTCAAATATCTAGCTAATTTCCTAGTATTCATATTCTAGTTAATTATGATATATATTATAGAGAATAATATAATATCCTATATTAATTATTCTTTATAAATAAAGAGTCATAATGTAATTGTAAATCATCTCAGAATGTTCAGATGATCAATATTATTATTCACCCTACGGGGTTGCTTGTGGACGTAGGTCGAGTTGACCGAACCATGTTAAACATCGTCTCCATTACTGTTTTGGTATGTAGATTTATTTCTTCTCGATTGTTTTATTTTATCATTGATTTGATTTTATTATTTGTCTAATATCAATGATATCCATCTTGAATTTGATCTACATATCAAAATTTAAGACCTTCTCCATCGGTTCCGCTCTAGGACGAAATTCCAATATTGACCACCTCAATCGAAGATCAAAATGTACACGAAGATGACTAGAGTATACCCATAATAAAATACTTGTAGAATGCCAAGCGACCAAAAATATGTGCATACAGTAATATTAGCAAGTAACCACCAATTTTTTTTTTTTTTTGATCGGTAAATAAAATTGTATTAAGAAGGAAGGCAAATTACAATATGCAAAAGCCACCACACACATTGAAGCTAACCAACATGATAGCCCAAAGAGACAAGTTAACCCCACGGTACCCACATGTCTAACAAGAAAAATTAGACACCACAAAGGAACCCACAAAGACCAGTGAAAAAGGCCATATAGAAAGAAAAACCCTAAAACCCACTAAAAAGAGCAAAAGCCCATTAAAAACCCATACTAAGAAAAGCCTTGTAAGGAAAAGTCCTTCCCAAAAACTTAACCCTAAAATCTTACTGAAATTCTACCCCTTTGCTCCGCCGCCGCCGAATCTTGAATCAACATCACTCCACAGTTTCTTCATCTTTCCAAACCATCTACCGTCCTGAAATCGTCGCCACTTTTTCCATCAACCATAAACAGATACCTTTCCATTAATGAAAACAGTGATCTCAGTGAAGAAAATGGCCGAAAATCAAAGAGAACTAGAAGACCCGTTGGCAAGGAAACCACAAAACAACACCCCATTAGCTAAAACGCGAATCATGAAGAACCCAGCTCTGAAATTGTAATGGAAACCCCAATGAGCAGATTACCATCACCATTACCACCACCTCAGATTTGAAATCTTCCAACCAAAACTTGGATGAACCGTCTCCGTGCAAAAACAGAAACCCCAAGGAAAATCATCACAAGAAGCTTGGAAGCCAAAGAAGACCAGAAATTCCATCAGATCTGGTCAAGAACGCCCTCAACTGCCATGATTTGTCTGAAACCCCAACTTTTAACCGCTTCTAACATCCTCTGCACCGCCGTCTTCAGGAAACATATCCAGCAAACACCATTGAAACCGCTCAAAAGAGTTGGGAAAGATTTACACAAAGGTTTTGATAGAATAAGAATTGAAAGGGGTACAAAGGTTTTTTCATGAAGGTTATCAGCAACGCGAATCTAGGATTTGAAAAATGAATAGGGTAGGAGAATACAAAGAAGGAACCAAAAAATCAGAGATTTAGAGATAACTAAAGAGAAGAACTTCAGGAACCCAAAAAACATCTAAAAGTAACCAAAGCAAGGAGGAAAATCCTTGCTCGGATCTAGTCCGGAGACTAAATCCGAGCAAGAAAGCGGCAACAGAATTTGATGAGAAGCTAGGATTTAATTTTTTAGAGAGAGAGGTCAGGTAACCACCAACTTAGAGATGGAGTGCTATATCGAGATGCCTACATAATGAAGGACACATTGGATCTTGGTCGAAATTCACTATGGAGACGTCCGCAACGACAGTGAAGGACGGTTGATAGATGAGAAGGCCAAAGATCAAGGATATTTTTGTACATACATGCAAGAAGAAAAAGTAATCATACACCTTCGACAGACCTTTACTCGGTATTGAGTCTCTGGCCCTTCGTAAAATGGGGAATCGAAATCATATGACCTCTCCAAGAAGGAACATAGAAGCGAAAGCCTCTAATCGCAACAACCGATTATTTCACCAACTGGTAGAAGCCAAGGATCTACATCACATATGAGACGATGATGTCTTCAAATTCATCTTTGAGAACAGCATATGTTGGTTCGGCATACCAGCTTCAATCATGTTAGACAATGGGCCACAATTCAAGGGGACAAATATTTATATCATGTTCAATTTTTTTAAAATCAGGAAAAATAAATATACTCCCATATATCCGGAAAGCAATGCACATTCTGAGGTAACTAATAAAGCCATCACCGACATATTAAAGAAAAGAAGCTTATAGATATGGGGAAAACTAGTGCGAGCAATTGCACAATATTCTCTGGGCTCATTGTACGACCACACGAGATACAACGGGATTATCACCCTTTATGATCACATATGCACTCAGGCCATTATACCAATGGAGGTAATGATCCCAACTATAAATACCGAGGCATGAGAGAAGAATTTGATAAACGATCTCATCTTGGCAAAACTAGACGATTTAAAGAAAATAGGGAAATGACCCTACAAAGGATGGACAACTATCAAAGATGATTAGTGCGAGCGTACAATAAGTGCGGCTACACGATCGAAATTTTCACCCAAACGATGAAGTCCTGCGGGGGAATCCCGCCATACCAGCGGGAGTCATGAATATTTGCACTCACCTGGGAAGGACCGTACATTGTAATCTAAAGCAATGAAATATTTAGATTCCTCAAAAAATATTATCCCTAGGCACAACCATAATATCAAGGAAACTTAAGCCCTACATTGGGAAACATATTGCCCAAGGCCATCTAAAATGGCGCGCGTAAGGAAACTTAAGCCCTTCATTCGGGAACATAGTTCTCAAGGAACCATTTTTTGGGGACCATGATTTTTTTGAGGGACCATGGTTCTATTTTTAGTAAGACATTTAAAAGTAAATATAGGTCACCCCTTATCTAGATATTTCTATTAATACCTAAATTACCCTCCTGATTAATTTTGGGTAATGATTAGTTAGTGTAATGATTAGTGAAATGATTAAGTTAAAGATAATTAGTGAGATTAAAAAATCAGATGGGTTTTTTAAAAAAGAAGTAGAATTATTGAGAGAGTAAAGTTAGAGAAGATGAAGAAGTAAAACATGGATTTACCAACCACAACCGGAGGAAGAGTATTTGGGTACCCAGGTATGCTTCAAACTTGGATAATGTTGGTTGAATTGATCCAAAATTTCAAAAAAATGTAAATTTTTTAAGTAGATTTGGGCTTGTTCGGTTACCTTATGTGAAGAATAGGTAACCGAACACATCTGAAAGTGTAGTTCGGTTACTTTTTCCAAACACACAGGTTACCGAACTCGCTCTTAATGGAGGTTTTTAGTCGTTCGGTTAACAATTGGGTTACCGGACTTTGTTTATAGGATTTACAGAGTAATGTTCGGTTTGCCCGCAATGTTGCCGAACTTTAGGGTCTAGAAGTTCGGTTGGTTCGCAACCTATATGTAACCGAACTTCGCATTGATTAAGATTTTACCAAGTGTACAAAGTTCGGTTGTTTCGCAAACTTCATACCAACCAATATATAACCGAACTACACACAATTAGTTAAGAGTTCGGTTTGTCAAGGTTTTTTGCGAACAAACCGAACATAGTGGGACAAGTTCGGTTAAATTGAAACTCAACATAGTGGGCAAAATAGCACAGTTCGGTTACATTGGAATATTTATTATTTATTATTTTTTTTTGTAATATTGGTAAAGTTCGGTTAGAAAATAGTTTTAGCCTTCTTTGCGAACCAACCGAACATAGTGGGCAAAGTTCGGTTAAATCAAAAATCAACATAGTGGGAAAAAAATAACACGGTTCATTTACATTTTTTTTTTTTTTTTTTTTGTAATATTGGTAAAGTTCGGTTAGAAAATAGTTTTAGCCTTCTTTGCGAACCAACCGAACTCTGAGTTCGGTTAAGAAAAAATTAATTCGTGATAACCGAAGTGTTCTTCGTGTTCTTGGTTTCAGAATGTTCGGTTAGCAAACTAGTTTTTTTTTAAAACTATTCCTAACCGAACATGCCACTGTAACTTCCATTTAAACCATATTTTGATGACTACTGCTCAAAATTTCAATCAAAAACGAATTAGAAGTAATGCGTTTGTGGGAAAATACTTATGGATAGGTTTGTTTATAAAAGATTGATTAATCGACGATGAAAATTCAATGAATCGACCAGGCTAAAAATTTGATGATTTTGATTAGATTTGTATATGATCAGGGTTAGATGATCATAAATTGATGAAGAAGAGAAGAAGAAAAATTGTAGAATAGAGGAAGAAGAAGTTGTAGATTAGTTATAATTTTAATTAGGTAAAAGGGTAAATATGTTAATGATTTAAATTAAGTTATATATATAGAGGTGGTGGTGGTTGGTGGTGGTGGTAGTCGGAGGTGGTAGTGGTGGGCGGCGGTGGTGGGAGGAGGTGGTGGTTATATATATAGGTGGTTATTAGGTTAGTTTTAAATTAAATTAGGTTAAGGGTAGGTTAGTCATTTCCACACTTTAGGACATCCCTTATAACTATAGGGAATGTGGCCTAATAAGACCATGGTCCCAAAAAAAAACCATGGTCCCAAAAAAATGGTTCTTCTGAAGACCATACAACATGGCGTAAGGAAACTTAAGCCCTTCATTTAGGGAAAATTATGCCCAAGACCATCCAGTATGGTATGAGTTGTGCTACCCCACACACGCACATCCTCATTTGAGACAGATGGATGGTTTGGGTCATGTGCCCATGCCACTACGTGTGATGTCCAAGACTTATGGAGGTATTCAGATAGCAGACACGAGTGGTGGCCCTTATGAGTGGAATTTTTTTTTTTTTTTTTGATAAAGGGAAATTTTATAAAAACTAAGAAGAAGATACATTGTTTAGATTACATAACTTGAGGATCCATAAATCCTTTCCAGACTCGCAGTATCTGGAATTGATATGGATGTCCTTGTACCTATTTAGAATTCTAGCTAACTTATCCGCAAGAAAATTACATTTCCTTTTAATAAAACCGAAAGAAGAACTAGCAAGAAATTGGTCATAATCTAAGGCTTGCTACAACACTGCTTTAGACCTCCAATCGACCGCAAAATTGTTCCTCTTCTTCATACTGCTTATAACATTTTTGTTATCATTAAGGAAGAATATTCTATCATCTCTGCATCCATGTATCCATTTTATTGCTTCTCTACAGGCTTGTGATTCTGCTTCTTCTGAGCTTGAGCACCAACATGTGCCTCCTGTAAAGTCAACAATACGACCCGAGTTATCAGTTTTAACCACTCCATAAGCAATTTTTTTTGTAATGTTCTCGAAAGCAGCATCAAAGTAGATATATGTGGTATCCTGCAGCACATCATAATTAACCAAGGAACAGTTCGGATGAGAATTATCACAATTACTACCACCACTCTTGTTAACTACTGAACATTGTTTACTTTTAGTATAATTTGGCAAGTCTGTTTTGATGAATTCAATTAGATCCATAGGATTCACTTTAACATTGTCAAAGACAACTCTGTATCTATACTTCCAAATATACCAGAGAACATAAGCAATGAAGTCGTTATTGTTGTTGTCTTTTAGCCAGAAAACACACCGGTCTTTGAAGCTCAAACTTGCAACAACATAAAAAATTCCCGAAAAAGAGAGGCCTCTCCAAATAGCTCCCGAAAAGATACATTCAGTAAACAAATGATTGATATTTTCTCTAGCATTGCAATTACATAGGGGACAGGTGATGTCAATTGGTGCGTATATTCCTAAGCTCTCTCTAACAGGAAGACATCCACTTAGGGCTTTCCAAAGAAAATTTTTAACCCTGGGAATAACATTAATATGCCATATACCAACCCACTCTACTTTATGATTAACATGATTTCTGTTGCAAAGATAGTTGTAAGCCGATTTAACTGAAACAGAACCATCTTTGGTTCCAATCCATCTCCTAATATCTTTCTTTTCAATATTTTTACAAGGTTCAAGCATTCTTATTTCTTATATATCATTCTTTTCAAATTTGTGAATTATGTTAAAATTCCAGTTTCCTCTATTATCAATTATGTCGGAAACTTTCTTTACTATATTAGCATCGATTTTGTTCTTAGGTTTCGGGTTTTTTCCACTTGGAAGCCACTTTTCAGTCCATATCTGTATATCTTTTCCATTTCCTAGCTCACAACAATGATTTTCTCTAATGATATCTAGGCCTTTACAAATGCTAGTCCACGCCCAAGATTTCACCTATTTCTTCTTATAGTAGAGAGGTTCATTTTTCGGGAAATACTTATGTTTTAGAATTATGCACCACAATTGGTCTGGGTTCTCTAACAGTCTCCAAGCTAGTCTAGTTAATAAGGCTAAGTTAAACTTATAAGGATTTTTAATACCTAAACCACCATCTGCCTTATTGATACACATAGAATCCCGGGCCTTGAGATAAATACCTCTATTACATCTGTTCTTTTGCCACCAGAAATCTCTTTGCAAAGAATCAATTTTATCTAGAGTTTTTTTAGGAATTAAGAAACACATCATCTGGTACATAGGCATAGCACTAGTAACATAGCAAATTAGCGTAGTTCTACCAGCTAGTGATAGAAATTTTGATTTCCAGCCTTAAACCCTACTATAAACTTTATCAAGAAGGTTTTGATAGTTGAAGCTTTTAGATCTATTAAAGAATAAGGGAGTTCCTAGATAAGTATCATTTTTTGTTATCCTACCTACCTTAAGGATTCTGGCTAGCAGCTTACAATTTTTATTTTCGACTTTTTTTGCTAAAGTAAATACCAGACTTTTGGTAATTTATAACTTGTCTTGAAGAATCACTAAAGATTTTTAGGACTTCCAGTAAATTTCTTGCATGAGCTATACTAGCAGTTGTGAACAGGAAAGAGTCATCTGCGAAAAAAAGATGGGTAATCGAGGGACACTCTTTCGTAACTTTAATGCCTGAAATTTTACCAGTCAACTCAGCAAAATTCAGAAGTTTAGAAAGAGCTTCCATACAGATGATAAAAATGTAAGGGGACATGGGATCCCCTTGTCTGATTCCTCTAGTTGGATAAAAAGTTTCTCTAGGAGAACCATTCACTAGAACGGAATAAGAGACAGAGGAGATGCAATATAAAATGATATCACAGAAGTCTTTAGAAAAACCTAGTTGCTTAAAAACCAATAAGATGAAGTTCCATTCTAGTCTATCGAAATCTTTTGAAAGGTCAAGTTTAAGAGCCATATGACCATTTTTTCTTTTGCTAGTCTTCATAGTATGAAGAGTCTCATGAGGAACCACTATATTATCAGTAATATGCCTTCCTGGAATAAACGCAGACTGATTTTGAGAGATTAAATTACCTAGTAATGGTTTTAATCTATTAGCAATAATCTTAGAGATTATTTTATAGAGTACTTAGACTAATGTATCTAAAATCACCTGGGTTTTTTGGGTTTTTAACTTTTGGAATTAAAGATATAAAAGTATGGTTTATCAGTTTGTTAAAAGTTTTATCTTTAAAGACTTTTTGAATCCAGTTCACAATATCATCTTTTAAAAGGCCCCAATGTTGTTGGTAAAAACCTGGAGGAAAGCCGTCGGGGCCTGGTGCTCCCCAAGCATTCATGTTAAAAAGAGCATCCTTTATTTCCTCTTCACATGGTGTTTTACTTAGATTTACATTATCAGTCTCAATAACAGATGGTTTTAGGATTTCCTTAAAAATGGGATCAATGTCTTTCTCACTAGTTTGAGCTACACTTTTAAAATGGTTAGTTATCAAATAGCTTAATTGACTTTGTCCTTCTACCAATAAACCTGTGTTGTCTCTAAGAGCATATATGCTATTAATCCTTTTTTTATCAGAAGCCAGCTGATGAAAAAACTTAGTATTGCTGTCATTCTCATTGATCCACTTATCTTTGGCATGTTGGCTCCAGTATATTTTTTTCTATTTCATACCAAGAACTAAGATCAACCTGGAGTTGTTCTATCCTAAGTTTAGTCTATAAACTGTGGGGTTTCTTATTTGCTTCTTCAATAACAGATAGAATAGTATTTATATTTCTAAATATATTTCCAAAGTCTTTCTTATTCCAAGATTTAAGGTCATATTCCACATGTTTAAGCATTCTCAACAAATTATTTTGTTTTTCTTTGCTTTTAGTGGGGGAGTTAATTATAATGTCATTGTAATTTTTGTGTTCAGACCAGAATCTCATGTACCTATATGGTCTAGAAATCTTATCCCTAGGAGGTATAGTCTCTAAAAGCATGGGAGCATGATATGAGGCTACTCTAGTAAGATGATTATTTATAGAATTTGGAAAGCATTCCAGCCATTTATGATTGACAAAGACTCTATATATTCTTTCTTGAATATGTTGATCACCTATTCTCCTGTTAGTCCATGTAAATGGGAGACCTGTAAAATTCAAACCAACTAATCCTAAGGTTTGAATACAATGAAACACATAGGCAAAGCTACTGGTGGAAGGGTTATTTCCTCCTTCATTTTCATCTTTATGCATGATGAAGTTCATGTCACCTATGATGGCCCAAGGGATATCAACCTCACTAATGCTATTTATGTAATCCCATTGTTCATTTCTATTATGATTGTATAAATCCCCATAGATAAAAGACATATTCATACTAAAATTATCTTTTAACAACCGAAAATGAAAAACATTATTCTTAAATGAAATAAGTCTAGCAGAAACACCATGATTCCAAGCAATAGCAAAACCTCCTGATCTACCTATAGATGGTATGATAAACCAGTCTTTTAACCTCATTTTTCTAAAAAAAATTCAACTAAAGGCATTCCTACCTTAGTCTCAGAGAGAAAGACAACATCTAGATCATTAGTCTTGTTCAAGTGATTCAGATGATCTTGTTTTAGCTTAGATCTAATTCCTTGTAAGTTTCAAGATAGCACTTTAAATTCATAACCTTTATTTTCCTCTCCAGCAATGACATATCTAACTGATAGATTATATTGTAATGGAAACATTTCTATATACAAATTGCATAGAAAGATGACTAAATATCTACAACCACAATATAGGTAATCTAAGTGATCAAAGTGCACTATTTTTTTTTTGTATAAACAGGCTATAATGTTGAATTTAGTTGAAACCATATATAAATATGAACTCTGAGAATACCAGGATAAATACTTAAAGTTGAGTTCTCTATATCCAAAAACCATCACATGAAGATTCTTTGAACTGGAGCTACCAATAGAGACATGCATGTGAAAGACGAATTCTAAAAATTGATTAATGGAAACCGCAATTTTTTCTAGGTTGTAAAAGGGAAGCTTATTTTTCTTTGGAGGATAATTGAAAATAGTTGAGCTTAAACTTTTCAATTTGAAATAAGTAAGATATAAAAAAGCATTAATTATGTAACAATATCCAAAGATAATGCAAACAAATTATAATATAGTTTAAAAGGTACCTCAGTTGTATCAGTTGGGGAAAGAGCTTCAAAGTTGTTCTCAGTTTTGGCCATGTCAGTGTCAGTTTCTTGTCCTCCACTCTCAGGGAGAAAAACTTCCCAATTAATTTCTTGTTCCTTAGCAGCACAAGCGAAAGCATCAACTTCTTTTTCATTCATTTCAGTAGCCTCAGAAATACTGCCCAGTACTTCACCCAAACTTGGAACATTCTCTTCTGCTTTTTCTTTTAGTACTTCTTCTGCCACCGCACTTGGAGTATTATTTTCTTATTCTTCAACTTCCACCCAAATATCATTAATAGCTTTCTCTTTGTTATTATCTTTATCCTCATTAATGATAATGTTATTCCTTCTTCCCATGATTGAGTAGTGACTTAATAGCCTGAACTAGTCAGACTTCTTTTTCTTTTGTCTGTCTTCTTTGAAACTAGTTTTTGTTTCTTTTTTAACTTTCTATGGTTCCATAACTGCTTTCCCTTTTAAGGCTGTTTTCAAGTCACCAGTTGTGATTATGTTCCTCCTGTCCCCTATAACACCAACTGAACTAGCCTTGTCCTGTCTTTGCATGCTAATATTCTCTGTGTTACCATTACCTTCACCCGTAATTTACTCAATATCCATTCTTCTCCTCTTACTTCCTCTATTTAGGTAGTTCACTCTATCTATTTGACTATCATATATCCTCAGACTTGCAGCTGCATCAGTAATAAGATCAACTCTTTCACTACCTTGAGCATTTCCCTGTTGGTTGTTTCTCATGATTGCAGAATTGTCCTCTCACTCTTCATAGATGAAGATTTTTGGAAAGTTCTTTTGATACTTTAAAAATCTGGCTCTGCACTTATCCTCTGAATGATCAGCATCAACATACCAGCAATCACGACAGGTTCCATGTGGTATCTCCATAAAGAAAATCTTCATTTTGATTTTCTCCATATCAGTTCCTTCTATGATGATTATCTTGATCTGGTGAACCAATACTTTTGTTATATCCACTAGAACATGAGCTTTGTATTCCCCTTCTTCATCAGGCCCCATAAGATTTAGTACTCTCCCCACTTTTTTAGCTACCAGTTCAGCCACAAAACCTTTTTCCACAAGGTCACCTCTGAGTTTAAACTTGATCCAGTAGTCTTGAGCATTAAAGTCTATATCCTCGGGAGAAAAGAGAGTCAATGCGAATCGGCGATTAAAACTGAGTTGACTCAGTCACCAATTTCCATCACATGAGCAGAATCTAATCTCCATTTTTCCACCATTTCTGATTCACCAACAATTGTTTTTCTTCTCCTCGCTTCTATTTTATTCCCAATTCATGTTTTAATTGTTTAATTAGTTTTTAAGACTGTTTGAGTTCCCGATCTTACCCAATTTTAACCTAATTTTATTTCTCAGTTTCAATCCAATCATAACTTTGTTTCTGAGTTTAAATTTTTGCACCAAGTTTCTATTTAAATCGTTTCTGTTATATCTTTTCAATCATCTTTCTCAATCATCTTTTTCTCTACTTTTACAAAAATCATTATGAATAAGGTTATCATAATACTTGTTAACTGTTGTTTATTCTTTTCTCTGTTTTTCAGGGAAAGATTGGTTGGAGCTGATGCTCGGTTGAGGCCTTGTCAGGTCAGTATCTCCTCTGTGAGAGAAGTGGAAAAGCTACAATGTTACTGGTCAGTTTTTTCTCAAGGCGGTGGAATTTCCTCAGACACAAGTAAGGAAATAAATATTTTATTACAAAATATATATTCGAAGAAGGAAATCTTAATCATTACAATGAACACAGTTTTAAAAAACGAGATGGAGTATAGAAGCGTAGAAGATTATGTCATGCACTGTTCTCCTGTCAGTAATTTTTTATCTTCCAACTTTGGCAATGTCGTTCCTTTGCTACAAATGGCAACGAGTTTCAGAAGCACTAACTCACTATTGACATGCAAATATACTTCTTTTATAAACAAACTTGAGTCGCATTCTAGTCATAACATATCCAAAAGAAAACACAACAAGTTCTCTACCAAAAACTACTCTTCTGCAACTCACTTTCAAAACTTAGGAACTATGTCTGATGTTCCTACAAACGACTATATATCTCATCTTACTAGTTTTATAGATGATCAATATAATCCATTATCATACTCTTTCAGATACTATCTTGAATTTCTTCGTTTTGATACCATACAAATTGAGCAAAAGAAATTTCTTCGTTTTGCTGAAAGAATCATTATTAAGAAGACTGCAGATCCTAGAATATTTATAATACGCTTCTCAAATGCTGGTGACTATGCATTTGCAATATACTCAATTCCAAATAGAGTTCATTGGAAGCTACTAACTATGATCCCTTATAAGTGGATAATATCAAAGATATCGTACCCCATACTACCCACTAGGACATTATGTAGTACATGTCATTCACATAGATGAAGGACCGACTATAGGTCAAAGGGCAGGTGTCTTCCGGTAAGGAAGCATTGTATAAAACCTTACGATTGGATGTCTGATAGAAACACACACTCAGCAGTATAGGGATCCTATTTATCCTTGGGATTGATTTGTAAGGGGTCATCTAACCAGTGGAAAACCGATCATTTCTCAGCTTTATAACGGGTCCTAGAGGAAATATGATACTACTCTAGTGTTACAAAACATCAACCAACAAGATTATAATTGCAAAACAAAGCACATGTGAAATGTGAAAACAAATCAAGTATTCCATTAACAATGAATACCATGGAATGAGCATGCAGCCTCAGAATCCATGCCAACAAGGTAAGCAGACAAACAAACAAAACAAATCAAACTGCCAACAGAGACATGAGTTATCCAAACGACCAACTCAACGCCATCAGAGACATGAGTGTCCAAACAACCAACTCAAAAAAAAAAACAAAAAAAAAGTATAACTAACAAGGATAACAAATAAATACACTCAAGCTTGGGCAAATCACCAGAAACACCATCTTCATCTATCTTGTGAATACCAATATTCTATGGAGCACGTGTCACGATCTTAAGTGGTCCTATATAAGATAACTGTATAGCCCCAGCGATACACATGAGTCTGAGGAGCAGCAGATCCCCTCTTGATCTACTTTACCCCATCTCGAGGAAGGATACCTCGACATCTTAGATGGTAAAGTAGATCCTAGCATAGGGAGGTAGCAGCTATCGAAGGGACAGAGGTAGCTGACATATCCAATCAGCATTTAATGCCGCAAGCCTTATCTACACGTTTGGTCAAAAACGCGTGAAGAGAAAGTAAGGTGGCATTGTCTGACTGGCGAAGGCATGCGGTAAACGAAGGTACAACCTATACTGAGGTTGGGAAGTTCACGAGGGAACGTGGGTCAGCTGAGGTGGCAGAGTCCGACTGGAAAAAGCGTGCGGCCAACGAAGGTACCATTTGTACGGAAGATACATCAGGATACGATGGACCCAAAGATAGCAAAGATGTTTCTCGAGCAGAAGGGGCTATAAATACCAAGCTCCACCAACAAATGTAGGTATTCAATACCCGAAGGAGAGAAGATCTAGTCTTAAGCTTATACCTCTTTAATGTTTAGAACTTAAGTATTTACTACAACTTGAGTTCTCTCTATTACTTTTGCAAGCATTTAAGATCATTGTAACCATCATACTTAATACAAACAATCACTCATTACCCCGTGGACGTAGACGAAAGTCGAACCACGTGTAATCTCTTGTGTCTCTTGATAACTTAGTAGCATTTACATTATCTTAGTGTTCTTCGTTATTATGGATTTATCTTGAGTACCTTTTATTACTTATCTATATCTGTTCAACTGAGGTATCTCTACTTAGTATCGAATCCTATGAACTGTTAACATTAAGTAGACTATGGGAAAAATAGTAGTCACAGTTTGGCGCTAGAAACATGCTCCGTAAGTTTGAGTTATCATTATCATTTTCCTTTTTTACAAACCCTTTTTTTGAAAAAGAGGTCTTAGTCTAAAAAGGGTGGATCTCACTTTCTAGTGATACGTTCATCTCGATTATACGTAAGTTCTTTGAGTTCTTAGCCTCAAAAGACTTGCAACGTTATAAATCTACAAAGTTTTCTTCTCAAACGCGTTTCAAAAACGTTAAGCTTTTGTTTGTACGAGGAAAACCTTTTTCGACAAAGTATCCTTTGGATCTGAGTATCTCTGAATACTAGGGAATCTCGGTGAGAATTTAAGGAGAACAAATCTTAAAAAGCATTTACCAACCTTAAATCTTTAAGGATCTGACACCCTTTTCAGTTGTTATCAACATTTATTATCACCTTTTTCGATAAGTGTCAGCCAAAAATTAATTACCAATCTTTTCAAACCTCATTTGCGTGGTTTCCGAAAATGCTGCTCAACCTTTTTTTTTGTCAGAGCATTAACTGCTACTTTAACGAAGGCCCAAAAGCGGACCTTGTCATTTTATTCTGTGTTTTCAGGACGAAGGTATACAGAAACCAAGTGACTTACCATCAAGTTCTAGACCTATTGTTACCATAGAAAGGTCACAAAACCCGTCACGTGCAAATCAAAGAACCGAAGCAGAGGACGGAAAAAGCGAGATAACACGAAGAACGGCGGCCAACCGACCACCTATTCCTGCTGAGGGGATGGGGCAAACATCTGGAGTAAAACCACCTTACGGCATGCCGTTACTGGAGACCGCTCATGTTACGCAGCCTCCTGCTGCTAACGGAGGGTTACCCAGAACCCCAGCTCCTAACGGACGAGGGTTGGGAAACCTAACACCAGTTTTGATCAATCCCGATGCTCCAGTAATAATAGAATAAGAAGAATACTCTAAGGACCCGGCTGACAGTACTCCTCAGGGAGGCGGAATCAACAACGAAGAGCAAATGGCAGTGCAGGTGGCAGCTCTGCTATTACGCAACAAGATCATGAGGATGTGATGCACGCGATGGCTCAGGAGAACCAGAAATTTAAAGATATGCTGGAGGTACAGATCGAAGGTTCCCAAACTCACCCTCCCTTGAAGAGGCGTGATCAAGGAGCTATCTCCGGACATCGAAGGGGTGTCCTCAACCCCCCGACGGCTCACCCATCAGGAGGATCTAGGAGAACAAGTAACGATCCAGATGAAATGGATCCCTCATACAGGCCCTCTCAATATTACTACGATGAGACATTGTCCAGGGACTCTCACAATGTGGGGATGGTCATGGAACAAATGGAAAAGATGTGAAAAGAAATCCAAGGGCTAAAAACTGGCCACGTATGCGCAAGATTGAAGGAAGTACTTCAGGAGGTGACAACATCTCTGTTATCCTATCGCATTTTAAGGGAACCCATCCCTGCGAAATTCCCGGTACCTACGTTCCAGGCGTACAATGGTACCTCAGATCCCGCATCTCACCTACGATACTACACTCGTGTCCTTGCCCATTGAGAAATAGATGAGGTAGGTACTTCCCCGCAAGCTTAACATGATCAGTATTGGCATGGTATGACAACCTACCAGCAAACTCAATTGACTCTTTTGAGCAAATGTCTACCGTGTTCTTGGAGACGTACATGTACAAAAAAACTACGAAGGCAGGGTTAGATAGGCTATTTGCTTTAGATATCGGACCCCGGGAAACATTGATGAAGTACACTGACAGGTGGCAGAAAACATGTCAAGCAATTGGCAAGGTCAACCTAGAAATTAACATTAATTGTTATAAGTATGGCCTTGATAGGACCTCAACTATCTTCGTGGAGCTCCATAATCGGACCCTATATTCCGAAGGGTAGCTTCGGGTCGTTCAAGATCGCTCCATCAGACTTGAAGAGATCCAAAAGGACAATCCCATAGCACAAAAAAAAAGCAACAGCTGCTCCGCAACGAACCAACTCTCTGGAACCAATTCCGGAGCAACCAAAAAGGCAGAACGAAGCTGGGGGCAGAACCAACTCTAGGGACAAAAGATCGAAGTACGGATATAGAAAAAGTAAAGTAAAAAGCCGGGATGACTTCGCGGATAAGGTCTACACCAAGCTCAACACAACTTTCTCTTACATCCTGAACAAGGAAGGAGCGAAGCCAGGCTTTCTATACCCTAACACTAAGGGAAAGCAGCCAGATAAAACGAAGGAGTCTAAGGAGTACTGTACATACCACCAATACTATGGGCACACAACTGATGCATGTTACCACCTAAGGAACATAATTCAACGACTCATTGATGATGGCAAGCTCATGGAATATGTGCATCTACCACCTACTATCACTGATGATATTTCAAAGAAAAGGGTAGAACTACCACAAGACGGAAAATACATCAACATGATCACATTCTCGGACAGAGCTCAGGTGGAGCTACTCGAAGATATCCCCGAACTTGCTCGGAACATAAATAAGATAGAAACACACGAAGTGTTTAAACTAAGTGGGCCACCAACCAGCACATGGGAGGAATGGATGGCCACGCCATTAACATTCTCAAAAAAGGACATCAACCAGGAGGTTGAAATACAAAATGATCCACTGGTGATCACTCTTCCCATCCATGGATGGAATGTTACGAAGGTTCTTATCGACGGGGGCAGCTCGTTAAATGTCTTGTTTTATGAACCATACTTACGTATGGGTTTAACGAACGAGCATATGGATTCATTCACTTGCACAATCTACGGTTTCAACAGAGCAGTCTCTAGATCAAAAGGAAAAATTGTGTTGTAGGTACATGCAGGCCCTTTGGTAACTAACACAAGGTTTTGCGTTGTGGAGGCGCCTTCGCCTTACAATGTAATTATGGGAAGACTTTGGGTCCATCGCCTAAGGGGGACAACATCGACCTACCATCAGTACCTTAGATTCCCAACACCTATGGGTGAAATGGAAATCAAAGGTGATCAGCAAGATGCAAGACTTTGAAACCTAGCAGAGGTCAGACTCAATGAAGAGAGAGCCGCAGCACAACAACAAGCATGCAAAAGACGAAGGAAAAATTCCAACGAAGTTAAAAACTGAGACTTTGTGGTTCCCGATGCCCCCCTTAGCATACGGAGCCAGCACTTCCGCCACTCTGGTAGCGGATGCCTCCGTTAAATGACAATTACAGAAAAGCACTCCTCGACAGCCTCAAAAGCCAACCTTCTCACCAGTGGAGCCAACGAAGAAAATCAACATTGGAACGAAGGACCATCCAAAGATGATCACCATCGGAACTTTACTAGACGAGAATGAGGAGGTGCAGTTACAGAAGTTACTCCAAGATTACGCAGATATCTTCGCATGGTCTATGGAAGATATGCCCGGAATTGATCCGAAGCTAGTCTCACACTACCTTCGGATCAAACCAGAGGTCACGCCATTCAAGCAGCGCAACCGCAAAGTAGCAGACATCTACCAAGACGCGGTAGAAAAGGAGTTGCATAATCTCCTAGCATCAGGATTCATACGAGAAGTCAAATATCCCACGTGGATATCCAACATGGTAATTGTGCCTAAGAAGAACGGAGGTGTGCGCATCTGCATCGATTTCAACAACCTCAACAAAGCATGCTCCAAGGACAGATACCCACTGCCCAACATCGACCAACTGGTCAATGCAATCGAAGGACATCAAAGGCTATCCTTTATGGATGGTTACTCCGGGTACAACCAAATAACACTTGCGGAAGAAGACTAGGAGCATACCGCGTTCTTCACTCCACGCGGATTGTATTGTTATACAAGGATGCCTTTTGGACTGAAGAACGCGGGGGCAACATACCAACGATTAGTAGATAGAATCTTCAAACAGTGGTGTTGATGGTGGTTTTTAGCTGAGGGATAAATTTGTAAAAGTCTATCTACCTGACCCGGCATCAGATGTAATAGACATTGATATGTCTATATTCCGCAGGGAATTTAGAGAATATATCAAAATCTGATGAGTACTTATGTCTCTCTTCGTATTATATCGAAACTCAAGCTCCTAGATGAACTAATCACTAGTATAGAGCCTAATGAGTGTATAAGCTCCTAGCTTCATTACTCACAAATGTCGGAGCCTGCTGAGTACTTTTTTGTGCTGATGTTCCCTGGCAGAACCCTTAATATTAGTATGGCATGACGGATTTGTGTTCACTCGTAGCAGAGTAGCACGGACCTCCAAGTACCAAGGTTAAGGCCCTTCCACAAAATACTCAGTCAGAAACAAAGAATAAACATAGCCGGGGAGTAGGAGAAACAATGAGGGGAGAGTGGCCATGCCATAGGCTAACCGGCGCCACTTGGCCACGCCCCATGCTACCTAACCGACCCTTACTCCTTCGTCGACCAATCAGGTCGCTTTAAACCTGCCACACTCCCATGAGTTGTGGCTGGGCCCATACCTGCCGGCCCCAGTTTCCATCGACCAATCAGGTCGCTCTAAAGCCGTCACACTCATACTAGAAGTGTAGCCACGCCCATGCTTGGCTGGTCCCTCTCTTTCCTACCGACCAATCAGGTCACTTTAAAATGCGCCACGAGCACTAGAGGCGTGGCCGCGCCTTATGTTTGTTCGACCCCTTTTCTTGACCAATCAAGTCGCTCTAAACCCACCACCATACATTAAAGGCCAAACGCACCCTGCCGCACCACCATACTAACTGGCAAGCCAAACGCGCCCTACCACAAACAACATATTAAATCGGCATACTAACATGCCACTCTGCTGCAGTAACATGCCAACACGTCATTCTGCTGCAATAACATGTTAATGTGCCACAAATGACACCACTACGTGCTCATCCACTTTCTATTTGTGTCCAATGCCATAACGGACTCCAATTAGGATTTCATGATCGAAACAAAGTCTTTTTAGCCGAAACCCTAATTTTTGGTCATAATCCACAACATGCCACGAGCCACTTTAGCCTTGGCCATGCCGCCAAGCCCTAACTTTGGCCACGGCGCCAAATCCTATCCTTGGCCACGCCGCCAAGCCCTAACTTTGGCCACGACGCCAAATCCTAGCCCTGGACATGCCGCCAAGCCCTAACTTTGTCCACGGCGCCAAATCCTAGCCTTGGCCATGCCGCCAAGCCCTAACTTTGGTCACGACGCCAAATCCTAGCCTTGGCCATGCCGCCAAGCCCTAACTTTGGCCACTGCACCAAATCCTAGCCTTGGCCATGTCGCCAAGCCCTAACTTTGGCCATGGTGCCAAATCCTAGCCTTGGCCACGCCGCCAAGCCACAGGCGTGGCCATGCCACAACGCCACAGACACGGCTATGCCACCATGCCGTAGGCGCATGCCACTACGTCGTGGCTATGCCGTTATGCCATTAACAGGTGCCAACAGAATGTAGCAATAAACAACGGCTACCCTTCCTCATGAAATGCAATCTCATCCATCCAAGTTCGCCACTGAACTGACAGACTTGTGACAAGCTTCAGGTGACCAACTGCCAAAATCTAGTGGCCATGGCTACGCCAGGCGCCACTTACACCACCGTGCCACTGGCATGCACGAGCCATGCCATCCATGCCACATTTCCACTGGCGTACACCAAAACGCCACTGCGTTATTATCAGGCGCCAACACAAGGTAGCCATAATCAACGGCTACCCTTCCTCATGAGATGCGATATCAGTCATCGAAGTTCGCCACCGAACTAACAGACTTGTGGCAAGTTTTAGGCGACCGGCCAAGACGAGCCTAATATCATCACATGCTATTTTCCTACGGCAAGCTCTTAATTTTAACTTTCAACACGTAGCAAAATGCTACATGTTTTCCACGAAAACACTCGAGACATCAAATATGTCACAAACTGGGGGATACTCATCAGGGTATTGGTCTGGCGGTTTACAGCATGCGGCGTGCAATACGCCCGTTATAGGAAAGTGTCATGAAGTAGGACAATTAATGGCGGCAAGAAGTAACGGATGTAAATGGATCCACTTCCTTCATCATGGAAGCATGGGTTTCTGGCGGTTATACTGTTTGTATAGTAAAATTACTTCTACCTCAAACACGATTTTGATGATGATTAATCCGCTGCTTTTTCCTCCAATTGAACAGTGTTATGGGGGTGGGGGGGTGGGGGGGGTACCTGCAAAAACCCTCCAATGCTTAAGTTGTAAGAGATTTTCACAGGAGTATTAGTGGTGAAGGTTGCATACCTTTTTGGATTCTGGAGCCCTGTATTTATATGGTCCGAATTAGGCCCTCAATCCCAATTTCGAAATGAATATAGTTTGTCTTAATTCCCTTGCATGCCTCCCTGCATTGATATTCTGCATGACTGCATGGCTCTGGAATAACTGGCAATTGTATGGCTCCAGCCATGAATTGCATTGACAGGCCCCTGCATGTCTCCCTGTCATAACTTGCATTGACTGGTCCTGCATGCTTCCAGAATCTTCCTCATGGGTCTATGTAGTTAACCAAAATGATGCAAAGGGTTGTCCAAACAAATGAGTACAAATCCCAATCCCAAGAAGAAAGTTTGCATAAGCCCATAGAGGGGCAAATCAGCATGGAGATGAAAAATCCGAGGCTACGGAATTATGTTGCACTGCGTTGCACTGAATCGGGACTACGTTATTAAGTTGCACTGCGTTTCGCTGAATCGGGGCTATGGAATTAAGTTATGCCGTGCTACACCGAAACAGAAAAATGGATTTAAGTTGCGTCGTGTTGCACCATAACAGAACTGCTGCCGGACGGATGAAGCTGGACAGCTGCTGCTACACCGGATCGCTGGTCGGACGGAGGTGGCCACCGGCTATGGCTGCCGGACTTGGGCCGCAGTCGCAGGAGAAGCTGATCGGTGACGGAGAAGATGACGGTAACGCTAACGGCGTCATCTCTGGGCGATCCGATTCGTTAGGGCTAACGACGTCAAACTTAACTGACACCGTCAGGAATATGCTAACGGCGTCGGGAATATACCAACGGTAACGGAATATTCCGTACCGAAACATAATTACTGACTGTGCCTCGCTGACTGGATTAGCAGATGACGTGGCAGGTGCTGGTTGGTCAGTATCGCTGATGTGTCATTTTTTGCTGACGTGGCAATTGTCAGATGATAATATTGCTGACGTGGCATGCTGACTTGGCACACTTACGTTAACGTGGCATGCTGACGTGCCAGTGGTGATGGTGCTCCTTTCTTGCTTTGATTTGGACCTATGTACATGGGCTTCTGTGTAAGGTATTTGTAAGGCCTAGTTAGCCATACTTGGCTAACAAGATGAGCATACTAGGCCCGATGAACCATACTTAGCTAATAGGAGGAGCCTTGTTAGCCTAGGTTAACCCATTTTTGGTGTAGAATATTTAAGGGTACAAACATCGCCCCCTCTTAATCCATAACTAGTTATGGGTTAAGAAGTTCGAGTTCCCCAATTCTACTGAATTTGCAATTTTCTGGAGTGTTCCATAACTCGCCCCCAAGCGTGTTGCTTGGAGTGTTATGCAACCCGCCTCCAGGAATATAATGGATGCGCTGGAGTGTCACATATCTCGCCCCCAAATGGTTGAGGTGACATATAACTCGCCCCCAGTATGTTATGTGTCATGCTGCTCAATGCTCGCGCAAGGGTGCATTTCCCTGCTGCATTTTGCTCGCGCATGGAATGAAAAGTTGAGTTTTTCTGCTATCTTGAATTCACGCAGGGGGGCAATCCTACTATTCAAGATGCGCGCAGAGTTGAGATGTGTACATTTTCACATGCCTGGACAGGTGAAAATGTTCGCCACATTTGTTGATGTCCCATATGATGGGGATACAATTGGTGTTAGAGCATGGCTGATAAGTGCATATTTTACATATATTTTGTGTCAATTCCATGCTAGTAATTGCTATATGTTCTTGCGAATTATTGTATATTACTCTTATTTTCTCTTATTTATGTTGTGCTAGGTGAATCATCGAAAAGAAGTGAATTTGCACTTAATTGTGCAATAAAAGAAGTTAGCTATAAATGGAGAAAGGCCAAAGACCAAGTGGAACTCGTTCTAATCCAAGAGTTCTTGATGTCATCTCGAATATGACGAACAGGAAAAGCCGACGGCGAAAGAATGAGCTCATTCCGACATCGTATGAAGAAGATATAGGCGAAATAAGAAATTAGGCTTGTCAGTTCCCCAGAACTGATAGCTTACCAAGAATGAAGCAGGAATTGTTAAAGGCACCCGCATTAATTGCTCAGGGCACCTCATCTTCTTTAACACATTATCTCGACAAAAATACGGGGAAGCTCCATAGTTTCGAGTGACGCTTATGGTTATGAATTTATGGGATTGAGGAGATGAAAGGTATCCATTCAAGACATGGAGTAGTGATGAAGGTCAGGGAAGGACGGTTGAGATGTAATGGTTGATTCGATTGTACAAACGGAGATGGACAGAATGGAATAGCTGAGCTGCTTCTCGTGGGTTAGAGTTGATGGATACCATGTGTGGATTGTCTGGCCGATGGTGGTAGCTAGAGGAGATCGAGACTAGGTGACATTGCGGTCTGTGTTATGGAGTTACCGAATGAAGATGATCTTTGTTTTCCGGTGATACGAGATAGCTTTGGCTACTGCCAGTGAGAGTATCGAGTTGTTTCCAGTGATTGATGGAGTTGACCGAGAGATGATGGAAAGGGCAGTAATGATCAACGTTGATGATGAAGACTGGTGTTGCTGACGTTAATGGCAGTGGAGTTTATCCAAGAAAATAGAAGTATGGATTGGAGTTTGGGAGATAATACAGTTCGTGGGTTTTTGCTGGGTTCGAATGGAAGCAATGGAGCTCGAGTTTGCAGAGAATTGAGATGAAGACGGAGGACAACATGAAATAAATCCTTGCTGCCATTGGAGTCGACAATGGAGTTGGCTGAACCGAGATGAGAGTCTCTGATGCTGTGGTGATCGGTATGGAGTCCGTTGTTCGATGGAAGAGACAGAATAGCTCGAGTGAGGAGCTGTTAATGTGACTAAACAAGAACAACGAGATTTTCTCGTTTGGCAGTTGGAAGCAGTGACGACGAGAGTTAGGTGGTTGCTGCTAATATCAGAGATCGAGATGGAGTTTACGAGCAAGGAGGAGATGATTAATGGTTGTGTGCTATGATGAAGAACATCTCGGGTTTGAATGGATCGATGGAGAGGATTCGAGTTTATGGGTTTGAACAAGAAATGAATGATGGGAGTTGGTATTTGCCTGAGTCCGAGTTTGAGAAGTTGAAGATAAACCGAGGGGTGCTGTCGTGGTTACATGTAAAGATGGGTTCGACTTTGGCATGTTTCTGGGACTTGAAAACTTCAACGTGAAGTCAGGGGAAGATAAGTGTGCCGGTGGAGGATTTTTGAGAAGGCCAGGGAGATCCTAGCTTGTCGTTGTTGATAAATACGAGAAGATTTCCAAGCAGGTGAAAGATTTAGCGCGTATGGGAAAATGGGATTTTGGTACAACAGGGTACACTAAGTTGGATGTAAGGTTAGAAGCCACGTCGTCCCCATTGAAGATCCAACCAATCACAAGCCGTGCTCATTATACTACAATACTCCTTGTTATATTGAATCGCAGTACATGTGTTTCACCAGATTGTAAACACTGTTGACCGCCTATGAATCCTTATCAAATAAGGAATTGTCGGTGACTTAGATTTGGCCGAAGCCTATAAAAGGCTTAGTTCCCATACGAAAAAAAAAACTTTTTGGAGAGATAAATACAGAAAAGAATAGAGAGGAAAGGTTTTAATCCATATCTAGGGTTTACCCCTTTAGGGGGAAACCAAGTTTTCTTCTTCTAATTCTTCTTCGATATATTTTATGGGTTTTAGTAAATCCATGTGTAGCTGAATTTTTATTGATTAAGGATGAATTCAATGTGCTAGCGTGAAACTTTATTAGCTGTATAAATCTATTCGGAGTTTTTATCATCATCGTTTGTCTTTACAGTATCTAGGGTTTATGAGTGATTCCTAGACTGATTTGGGATGCATACTAGATTAGTTTATTGATTGTTCTATTGCTAGTATTGAGTTAGGAGATAAGTAATCGTCGAATAATTCATACACAAGTAGAAATCGCGAGACCTTGCAGAGGGATTCTGTGGAGCAATTGCGAGTGAAGACAACACCAGCAAGTGGACCTTGAGCTAAGAGTTTAACTACTGGGATCAACCTAATTCATAAAGCCTAAGCATTCGGTCGGATTACACCTTGAGTGAGATACTACTTGGTGGTTCGGTTGGATAGAATCTGATATTGGAGAGCTTCCGTATCCGTGGTATAAGGAGTTTTGGGGATAACACTGAGCTAGTTGTTATTCTACGGTTGGTGATGAGTGGTTCTAACGAAGATAGATAAGTATACTAATCTAGTCATCGCTTGGTAACGGCGAAGGATTCCTTGATCATATCTTTCTTTTATTTGTTATTTTTTTATTTATTTCACTTCAAAACAATCCCCCTTTGTGTTTTATCTTATTTTGTTGAACTAAATAACCTATCAATTACACAGCTCTCTGTGGGAACGATCCTTACTACCGTTATATTACCAGTTAATTAGTGGGAAATATTTTGATTAATTTGTTGTGGTTACGACACGCATCAATGGCTCAGTTGAACCCACCAAGCGTTGGTATGTCAAGTTTGGTTGTCATATTTTAGTGAATCAAAACTCATGTTAAGAGTCGCTTGATTATGTACTAGAGTTAAACTTCGTATAGGTTATCTTGAAAGCATTAGGATATGAGACATTACAAGTATTGCGAAGACTTGAAGACTTGAAGATGTGAAGAAGCAAGGAGCTACAACAACAACAATCATCCTTCCACTTGAGGTTAGTGATATTTGACTTGAACTGTTTCATTCCCTAACGTATCTTTCAAGTCGTGCATATTGAAAACATAACTGCGAAGCATATTTGAACTCTAGATAGACATAATATTAAGGAATATAATACGAGGTTTATTGCTTAACCATTAAACTTTGTAGATAAGACATCTCCATAATCATTTGAATGCTATTGTGATTATGTATGGGTATGAGGTGAGGATTTCATTCTAGGGAACAATGTTTACATGTGTTCTAAGGAAGTAAGTTCATAAACTTGTTTGTGAACCGAAAATGAAATTGCCAGGTGTTATTGGTTTTGTTATTCATTGCATATCTTATGAACAACCAATATGTGTGATAGAGTATAACCGCTCACAACTTGTTGTGTTCTTGGTAGAACTGTTCACAAAGTCCTGACTTATGTATTGGTATAACTTTTATTAGGAAAACCGATCTTAAGTAATCACCTGTGGTATGATCGGATTTTGTATGTCTGACCTTGTAATGGAAAGGGAACCGATCCTAGTAAGGGGTGCAATACATCAAAGGGAACCGATCCTTGTATGGGGTGCAGCAAGGTTTATAGCAGAAAGGGGAACCGATCCTATGGACATGTGCAACACATATAAGTTAGATACCATATATATATGTGGGGAACCGATCCTAGTACCTAGTCAACCGAACTTTTGGGAAGCTAGTGTGACTATGCACAATACTCACATGGAGGTAGAACCGAAACTTGTTTTGGTAGAACAGTAAACCCATGATTGTGATTGAATGTTGGTTTGATCAATCACATAGTTCTTGAAAGTCAGATGAACCAATTCTAAACTTTTTTGGAAATGTGGAAAATCGGTTTCAATGTTGTAAGTGTGAAAGAGAACTTACAAAGTTAAGATGTCGACAAACTTTGAACATGTGTTATGAATGTTTATTTCTATAATTGTTCAGAGATATTCCTTAATGGCTAAGGGAATAGAATCCCAGGATCGAAACATAAGTAAGTTAATAATCTTTTAATTAAGGTTATTAATTTCATTTTGTAGGGAAATTACAGAATTAGTAATGTGCATTTACTAATTAGATTTTCCGAGAGATTTCGATTATTTTTGGACAGAGCATTTCCAGGAATTATGAAAACCGAATATGTAGTTTTATGAATATCTTGAGAATATTTTTGGTTTTGGAAATTCCTTGGTGTCCAAACTTCCTTGTCTATAAATACACGAAGTTTGTCTTTCTAGCAAACTAATCCTTCGTAACAACAGATTTACTCTTTTGTTGTCGTTACTGGTGTAGACGCCTATTCGGAGAGGAGAGTAACCTAATTAGGCGAAATCTCTTACCGCCGCTCAGTTTAAAGTCTTCTTTGGGATTGAGAAGCTCTAGCGCGACCCGTTGGTGGGAAACTAGATAATTGTGGTTTATCTTTGTTTTCGATTGATTTGATTGACTAGCGGTGGTTGAAATCTGATTGCACCTAGTTTGTTTATTCTTGAGAATCTTCTCTTCTGATATAAGATTCACTCAAACTAGTTCAGAGTTTCGATATGGATCTTTAGACTGTTGTTAGTTCTAAAGACGATCTTGTGATAATCCATTGTTAATAGACTCCGTTCTGTGCGTGATTGATCACAAGAGATTCAAGTGATTGTGTGCATGTTTTTATTAAAGATTTAAGAAGATTTGAAGACAAAGAAGATATTAAAGATTTGACTTGGGTTTTATAATATTTGGTGTGCACAATACTTGTTTCGGTAAAAGAGGATCCAATTAATAATCGGTTTATCCTTATGGTAGATTAGATTGATTAATTGAGTAGATCGGCATCAATACGTTTCCTTGTGATTAAAGGTATTGATTGGCTTAATCTTAAACGATTACCTTTGGGTGATTGAACATAAGATAGATCTAAGGACCCGACGAAGGAGTTTATGTTAAGATAAAAAGAAGAGCTTTTGTCCGACTCATATCACTTGGTTGAATAGAGTTGATACCAAACAGATTTGTTGTTCCTTTACTGTTTGGAATACGAACCAAAGGAATTGTTCCAAGTACGTGACTTATTCACAAGTCGGAGGCGTGGGAATACAAACGGAACTAAGTGAACTATAGGGTTAGTTACTTGGTCTCAACTATACGAAGTTAGGTGTAATTTTTTGTAGCGGCTTAATCCTGAGAGTATTCAATTCTCGGACAAGGTCCCGGGGTTTTTTCGCATTTGCGGTTTCCTCGTTAACAAAATCTTGCTGTGTCATTTACTTTTATTTTTCGCATTATAATTGTTTTATTATAATTAAAGTGAATCACACAAACGTTAATTCTTATTTACTTGATAAGCAATCCTATTGTGTTTGGTTAAGTCCGAACCTTTGTATCAAGTAAACATACTTCGTTGTTGTATTGTCTCAATCTCATATCCATAGACGATCACACTAAGTGTGAACCGATTAGTTGTATTGTCTCGACTCAGTCCATAGACAATCACTTTCGGAGAAAGGACTTATAGGTAAGAAAAGTTTTAGCTTGAGGTATATTTGGGTACCCTCTCCTTTTCAATTGGAATAGGGTAAAGATGCTTGAACTGTGCATTCACCCTATTTACGAGGTGTCAGCGACGTCGCTGACAGTAGACTCGAACTGCACTGTTTTGCCATTTAGGGCTGACTGCGGGTTTGAACGTCCGCAGCATCTTATAGTTAAACACGAATAATTTTGATAAAGTGCGGAATACCAAAATAATGTTGAATTAAATTTCTGAATAGAAATAACAAGATAAATACCTACTGCTTCGACAACAGCTACCTCGTTAAAACCTTTGCGTGGAAAACCCAGTGGGATAAAACCATCATAAAGGAAAAAGAGTGCAGCACAGCAGGATTTGAAACTACACCTAATAATAAAACTTCTTCAAGTGGAACGAATTCCATGGCTTCCATGGTTTTGAATCTTGAGTACCATCGAGGTTCCTTAGGTAGTAGTATCCACGAGACGCTGGCCTGTCCACTATGTATGGACCTTCCCAGTTTGCTCCGAGCTTCGCACAGTTTGGTTCCATTGTGGCTGCTCGGGTTTTCTTCAAGACATATTCCCCTGGTTTGAATGACCGTTCTCTGACTTTACGATCATATCTCAGCTTGATTGCCTGTTGGTATCGGACCAACTGTTGTAAGGCTGTTTCTCTTTGCTCTTCCAGCAACTCTTTATCCAAAGCCAGTATGCTGTCGTTTTCCCCAGATTTGACAGCACGAGTTTTGGTAGTCTTGAGATGTACCTCGGTGGGTATGACTGCCTCTGTCCCAAAAGCCAATGTGAACGGTAAAAATCCAGTGGATCTTTTTGGGGTCGTTTGATAGGACCATAAGACTCCTGGGAACTCTTCTGTCCATTTTCCCTTTGCCTTCTCCAGCCTTTTCTTGAGATTGTCCATAATAACGCGATTGGTCGCTTCCGCCTGCCAGTTGCTCTGAGCATAGTAAGGAGATGAGAAATTGTGGCGGATATTCAGGTTCTTGCAAAAGTCTTTGATCACCCCAGAATCGAACTGCTTCCCATTGTCTGATACTATCGCGTCCGGGATTCCAAATCTGCAAACGATATTCTCCCGTATAAACCTCTTCACATCATGTCTGGTAACGTGTACCAGTGTCACTACTTCGACCCATTTGGTGAAATAATCAGTAGCGGCTAGTACGAACTTAACACCTCCATGAGCTTTGGGAAGTGGTCCGACGATATCTAGTCCCCACATAGAGAATGGCCAGAGACTAAAAACTGGATGCAATTCGTTGGCGGGCCTTTTTGGAATTGGAGCATGCTCTTGGCATGGCACGCATTTCTGCGCGTATTCTTTAGCATCTTTCTGCATGTATGGCCAGAAGTATCCCTGGGCAAGTATCCTGTGCGCGAGACTGCGCCCTCCAGAATGGTTGCCACATATTCCTTCACGAGCATCCGCCAATATCTGTTTCCCTTCTTCGGCTGATATGCACCGCAAAAATGGCTCCAAAGCTACAGGTTTGTGGTACAGCTGTCCCTCGATCATTGAATACCTCCAAGCATTCTTCTTCACTTTTGAAGCGAGACGCTCGTCTTCTGGGAGCTCACTGGTTGTCAAATACCGAACATAAGGTTGACGCCAGTCTGAAGTGTTTTCAGCAGGACTGCTTGAATCATCTATCACTGGACTGTCAACATCCATATTGCTGTCAACGTTCTCGGTATCTCCCTGTGCTGATGTAGTTGCCCTCTCGCCCCCACTAGCGTGTTCGAGAGCCAGAACAAAGTGGCTGTCGGATATGCTAGGTAACTCTTGGAAATCCACTACAACGAAACGGGTGGTATCAGTTTTGACTGCAGAAGAAAGATATGCTAAATCATCTGCGTGCCTGTTTTCCAGCCGTGGTCGCTGCCTAATAGATAACTGGTCGAATTCATTTGCCAGCTCTCTTATATGATCCAAATATAGGGCCATCCTCTCTTCCTTGGCTCTGTAGGTCCACAGAAACTGGTTAACTACTAGCATGGAATCAGTTACCAGCTTCATGTTATTCGCATCTAACTGTTTGACATCCTTTAAACCGATAATTGCAGCTTCATATTAAGCTTCATTGTTTGATGCTTGAAAACCCAGCCTGGTCGCTTTCTCAATCCTAGAACCTTCGGGAGTAAGGATGACGCATCCAACTCCAGCTCCACCATCATTTGATGACCCATCAGTAAATACGGTCAATAATGGTTCAGGTGTATCAACCTCCATTGCGGACTCGCCCCCAGTCTGATCAGTGGCCGACTCTATGGGTTTGAACAATTCCTCTTCTTCTCCAACACCCATTTGTATATCGTCCACAGGAAAATCTGCTAGCAGTGCAGCCAGGGCGTGTCATTTCTCTGTAGTTCTGGTTTCGTACTTGATTTCATACGCCCCCAGAAAATTGGACCACATGGCTAGTCGTCTGGAGTCATCAGCACGTTCCAGGATTCTCTTCAGCGGGTATTCTGAGTAGACTACGATCTGTCTCCCTTGGAAATAAGGCTTAAGGCGACGAGATGCATGAAACAGTGCAAGTGTTATCTTCTCAATTTTCTTGTACCGTGTTTTCGCCCCCTTCAAGGATTTACTGACGAAGTAAACAGGTTTTTCATGTGGATCCATAACAAACAGCACTGCACTCACGGCGTTCTCCGTTGCAGCCAGATAAACTCCGATAGGTTGTCCAGTTTTTGGACTCACATAAAATTGGGGAGGGGGGGGGTTGACAAATACTGCTTGATCTCATCAAAAGCATTTTCGCACTCATCCGTCCAACCAAAATTCACTGATTTCTTCAAAACATCAAAGAATGGCTTGAATCGATCCGACGAGCGTGAAATGAAACGATTTAAAGCTGTTAATCGTCCCGCTAGCTTCTGGACCTCCTTCTTCGTTCTTGGGGATGACATTTCTCTGATGGTTCTGATTTGTTCCGGATTCGCCTCAATTCCTCTGTGCGTCATCAAGTATCCAAGGAACTTTCCCGAGGATAGCCCGAACGAACATTTTGCTGGATTGAGTTCTATTCGATATTGCCTCAAGATATCAAACGTCTTCTGTAGATCAAGAAAATGTGATTCCTTTTGCTCAGATTTTACTACCATATCATCGATATATACTTCCATCGACTTCCCAATCAGATCCTTGAACATATGGTATACCAAGTGCTGGTAGGTCGCCCCTGCGTTCTTTAGCCCAAACGGCATTACAGTATAGCAATAAACTCCTCTGTCAGTCACAAACGCAGTATGCTCTTGATCTTCCTCGAACAAAGGTATTTGGTTATACCCTGAAAAACCGTCCATGAACGATTGTCTCCCATACCCTGAGGTTGCATCCACCAAATATCTTATACGTGGCAGCGGGTATGGATCACTCGGACATGCTTTATTCAAATCAGTAAAATCGATACAAACATGAATTTTACCATTCTTCTTTGGAACGGGTACGACATTTGACAGCCAGCGAGGGTCGAATAAATCCTGCTTCCAACAGCTTTTCGACTTCTGCAATAACTCCATCTTTTTTGCTTTGCGCCATATTCCTGATTGTCTTACGAACTGGATGGAACTTCTCATCGATATTTAGCATGTGGCAGGCTACATTCGGATCTATCCCAGGCATCTCAGCAAAACTCCATGCGAAAATGTCGGCGTTTGCCCTTAGCAATGTAATCAAACCATCACGTTCATGTGCAGGCAGATCTGCCCCTATGAACGTTGTTTTTTGCTCCTCATCTCCAATCTGGACCTCGATCAGTTTCTCAACTGTTGGGGGTTCAGCTGCGTACTCTCCCATATATGATTCTGGAGGGAAAGGATTCTGTAATTGCTATTTCTGCTCGACTCGCATGATTTGGTTCCCGCTAACTTCTAACTTATTGTACTTATCCATGGAACTCTCATGATATTTGTGGGCGGCCATATGGTCGCTTCTGACTTTCACGACTCCTTCAGGGGAAATAAACTTTAAATATTGACGATTTGAGGATGTGACTGCACCGATCTCATGCAGCCAGTCTCGTCCTACAATCGCATTGTAGGGAGCTCGACAATCAAGCAATAAGAAATTGCCTAAAAAGGACTTGTCAGCCACTGTTATAGGTATCTTCACTTTTCCAATCGTTTTTGTAACTTCGCCACTGAAGCCGATAATTGGATTTTCATCCTCCTCGATCAAGTCGTGTGGGAGATTCAATGAGGAATAAGCTCCTGAAAATAGCACGCTCACTGAGCTTCATGTATCCACTAGAATTCGGTGTACACGAAACATGCCAATCCAAGCAGTTATAACGATAACATCATTGTATGGGGCATATACACCTATCATGTCTGCTTCAGAGAACTCGATCTTTGTGCACCCAAGCTCCCGAGTTTCTGCTCCATTTCCGCTGACAAAATCGATATGATTTGTCAAGTACCATTCTTTTAACTGCCTGAGCTTTCTCCTGGTCTCATCTTCCGATGCCCGCCTAGTCATTGAATGGATCCTGGCGTGACTGACGTTAATCACATGAGCATTAATCACATGTGTTGTGCCAAACTGTCCAGGACCTTTTCCAAAATCCTTTTTCACGTACTCTTGCAACTTTCTAGCTTCGATCATTCGCTGGACCTCGATCTGTAAAGAGCGGTAATTCTCGGTTTTGTGACCACGGTCTTTATGGAACTTGCAGTAATTGCTCCTATCGCGTTTATCACGTATCTCTGCTGGCAAAGGACGAGGGGGGGGCTCAAATCCTTGATGATTTTCTCATACAACTCTGCAAGATGTATGATCAATGGTGTCAGATTCATATCATGATATTTCTGGAACCCAGTTTCCATTCGTTCACCTTGGTTCTTCTCTCGGACTTCACCTCTATCATTATGCTGGCCACTCAAACGGTTCTTCGACTTGTCTTTCCTCCCATCATTTGGATGATTGGATGATCTGTTAACATATCTCGTCTCTCGAGCTTTGGAATCATCCTCCACTCAAGTATATTCTTTCACTCGATCATACATTCCTTCCAGAGTCTTTGGTGGTCTCTTGAAAAAGGAACCGTACACACCTCTTTGATCGTACTGGTACGCCTGCTTGTAAGCTTCGATGACGATTTGATCGTTGGCACCATCTACATCTGCTAACTCTTGCTTGAAGCATCGAGTAAACTGTCTAATGCTTTCCTTCCGAATTCCTAGAAGGAACAAATTGTGGCATCCTTCCGATCATGTCTGTTGTACTTGTAGTGGGAGCAGAATTCTCCAACCAATTCATGGTAAGTACCGATCGATTTGTCTTGGGAGTTTATTGAACCACTTTATTGCTCCTCCGGCCGGTGGATCGTGGAAACATTTTGCACATCAACTCATCATTGTGCTGCCACAGAGTCATGGCAGTTTCATAGTGTAAAACATGCTGATCAGGATCACCTATTTTCTCGTCGAACTCTGGCAGTTTCGGAACTTGAAAATTCATTGGCGGTCGGAATTCTCTGATATTCAGCTTGAAAGGGGCTCCTGCAGATCGATGCAACCGGTCTTTCTTTTCTTCTCTGGACTGTTTTTTCGACATTACTTTCTCGATCATCTTACAAAGGCGAGCCTCTGTTATTGCGTTTGCGTCGCCATCTGAGGAACTTTCTTCCTACCCATAATCTCGGTCCTCTGAAATATGAGATGTAGATCTCATTTTTTTTCCTTTGGGGACCAGTGTCGTCTCTTCCATTTCTGCCTTGCTCCGAACGAGCATAGTAATCGTGCGAAAATTCTCTCTCATCGCGTCGATCTCGAACCTCATCTTCATCATTCCTGAGATGTTTTGAACCGGTGGAAGTTCTGGCAACACTCTGCTGAGTTGCAGCTAGCCGGATCCCTGCTCGCCGAGGTCGTACAGGCTTTCGCTTAGGTAGATCTCCAGTGACCAAAAGATTTTTCTCTGGTCGATCAAGATCGATCACTTCTCTGTTTCGATCTGCAGCTTGCGGGCTAACTCATCTTCCAAGACGCTGCCATACAGACCTACCCCTATGGTTTTTCAGATTACCAGACCTAGGTTGAGGCTGGTTTTCACATTCTAACCTCAGGAGAGCGTTCTCCTTTTCCAGCTCGTTCAACCGATTGAGTAACAGTTCTTCCTCTGTACTAGGAGTCGCGGTGCGGCCATCTTGCAGGTCCTGTCGCTCGTCATTCCTCCTAGATGGGCTGTCGAGCGCATTCCCTTTGTTTCCTCGAACTTGTAGGTTTTCCGCATCAACATCTATTTCTTCGTTGTCGATCGCCAGTTGTTTTTCCCTTCTCCGATTTAGATCTGGAGTTCTGTCACGGAAACGATCTCGATCTCATCCTCGATCCAGGGATCTGTTATGAGCATGATCTCGATCTCGATCACGATCTAGGGCTCTGTCATGAGCACGACTTTGACCCTGCCTGTTTCCAGTGGGTACTGCTCGGGCTGACTGAACCTCAATTTCGTGCCTTTCAGCCTCGCGTCTCCTGTGCTGTGGAGAATTGTTAACAGAGTCGACCCTTCGTGCAGTCCGTTTGACTACTGCCATAACTCAATTTGGTAAAACACGATTATCTTTTCTCGAAAACCTTGGTCGGCGCCACTGTTTGTATGGTAAAATTACTTCTACCTCAAACACGATTTTGATGATGATTAATCTGCTGCTTTTTCCTCCAATTGAACAGTGTTATGGGGGGGGGGTACCTGCAAAAAACCCTTCAATGCTTAAGTTAGCAAGAGATTTTTCACAGGAGTATTAGTGGTGAAGGTTGCATACCTTTTTGGGTTTTGGAGCCCTGTATTTATAGGGTCCGAATTAGGCCCTCAATCCCAATTTCGAAATGAATATAATTTGTCTTAATTCCCTTACATGCCTCCCTGCATTGATATTCTGCATGACTGCATGGCTCTGGAATAACTGGCCCTTGCATGGCTCCAGCCATGAATTGCATTGACAGGCCCCTACATGTCTCCCTGTCATAACTTGCATTGACTGGTCCTGCATGCTTCCAGAATCTTCCTCATGGGTCTATGGAGTTAACCAAAATGATGCAAAGGGTTTCCCAAACAAATGAGTACAAATCCCAAGCCCAAGAAGAAAGTTTGCATAAGCCCACAAAGGGGCTGAGAAATCCGCAAGGCTAATCAGCATGGGGCTGAAAAATCCGAGGCTACGGAATTATGTTGCACTGCGTTGCACTGAATCAGGACTCCGTTATTAAGTTTAACTGCATTTCGCTGAATCGGGGCTATGGAAATAAGTTATGCCGTGCTACACCAGAACAGAAACATGGATTTAAGTTGCGCCGTGATGCACCATAGCATAACTGTTGCCGGACGGATGAAGTTGGAAAGCTGTTGCTATACCGGATCGTTGGTCGTACGGAGGTGGCCGCCGGACTTGGGCCGTTGTCACAGGAGAAGCTGATCGGTAACAGAGAATATGACGGTAACGCTAACGGCGTCATCTCTGGACGATCCGATTCATTGAAGGGCTAACGACGTCAAACTTAACTGACGCCGTCAGGAATATGCTAACGGCGTCGGGAATATACCAACGGTAACGGAATATTCCGTACCGAAACAGAATTGCTGACTGTGCCTCGCTGCCTGGATTAGCAGATGATGTGGCAGGTGCTGGTTAGTCAGTATTACTAACGTGGCACGCTGACGTGTCACTTTTTACTGACGTGGCACTTGTCGGTCGATAATATTGTTGACATGGCATGCTAATGTCGCACACTTCCGCTGACGTGGTACACTTCCACTGATGTGGCACACTTACGTTGACGTGGCATGCTGACGTGCCAGTGGTGATGGTGCTCCTTTCTTACTTTGATTTGGACCTATGTACATGGGCTTTTGTGTAAGGTATTTGTAAGGCCTAGTTAGCCATACTTGGCTAACAAGATGAGCATACTAGGCCCGATGAACCATAATTAGCTAATAGGAGGAGCCTTGTTGGCCTAGGTTAACCCATTTTTGGTGTAGAATATTTAAGGGTACAATCATATACATTACTCCATTCTTCCACCACTCAATCGTTTCCACTTCCTACGAGACCATGGTACGTTTTAATATGACTTGTATAAATAGGCTTCACCTATTTCCACCAAACAACAGGTTTTGGTCAGCAACAACATAGTATCCAGAAATCACCAAGAACTGATAGCTTTTCACTCTGCAAGCCAGTTCCACTTTCTAATACAAGTCATATAACAAGCCACATATTCAGAATTAACCATTCTGGTCTCAACACTCTCTTCGCTTCCCTCCCTAAGACCAACCCTTCTCCTTCACTTTGTGACCGAAGCAAGACTAGAACGGCTATTTCTTGGTTTAGGCCAGGATTGTACAGATTGATCTCTCGAATCAAAAGTACTCCCGTGCAGTGCATTGTTTAGGGTTTAGATTCGTTTCTCATCCACACACCCAAAATTACCAAAATCAGCAGAAACAGTTTTCACCCACAAACAAGTGGATAGGCAAGATATTAGAGGTCTACGTAGACGACATGGTTATCAAGAGCAAGGAAGCAAAAGGTCATCAGTCAGACCTGGGGGAGATATTCGAAGCCATGAGACACTATCATATGAAGGTTAATCCGGAGAAATGTACATTCGGAGTAACCTCAGGAAAATTTCTAGGGTACTTGGTAACCAAGCGAGGAATAGAAGTGGACCCCGAAAGATTCAGAGCAATAATGAAGATGCCATCACCAAAGACTCTGAAAGAAGTCCAAAAGCTAAACGGAATCATAGCTTCAATGGGAAGATTCATAGCAAGATCATCGGATAGATGCAAAGTATTTGTCGATACGTTCAAGAAAGGAAGTTGGTTATGTGGACCTCGGAATGCGAACAAGCCTTCCAGAAGATCAAGGAGTACTAACCTCCGTACCCATCTTGCAAAAGCCGGAGCCAGGTGAGGTACTCGATATCTACCTAGCAGCAACTAACTACGATGTAAGCGCAGTATTGGTACAAATCCAATGACAAGAAGAAAAGCCCATCTACTACATCAGCAAGGCACTTAACTCAGCGGAGCGTAACTATACTAAGGTGGAGCAACTCATCTATGCCTTAGTAGTGGCAACACAAAAGCTGAGGATCTACTTTGATGCACATACCATCCGCGTGTTAACAAAGGCCCAGATAGGTCAGATCCTCGACAACACGGAGAAGATAGGAAGAGTAGCAAAATGGAATGCGCTGATCAAGAAGTTCCAGATAATTTTCGAAATGGGGAAAGCTGAAAAATCGCAGATACTAGCGAATTTCTTGGCAGGCTTACCCGTCAACGACGAAGCATAAATAGACGATATCCCAGGAATGAAAGAAGACAAGGAGGATCTCGAGAACCTGCTGGAACCTCAGAACCTACGAAGGTGGGAGATATTCGTAGATGGCTCCTCCAACAGAAAAGGCGCAGGCATATGTATGGTAATAACAACACCTAAGGGAGATCGATTAATTTATGCCTTTAGGCTAGAGTTCGATCAATACACTAACAACATTGCGGATTACGAAGTGGTGATACATGGCTTATGTTTAGCAAGGGAAGTTGGCTTAATAGATGTTCGATTAACTAGTGACTCTCAGTTGGTCATTAGACAAATCGAACTCAAATATCGAACTTTGGATCCGATACTCTCCGCGTACCTAAATCTAGCCTAGGAGCATGCGTCCCAAATAATGAACGTATTATTTAGGCATATTTGTCAGAAGTAAAATAGGCATGAAGATGCTTTGTGAAAAGACGAGGGTACCCAAATACACCACAATCTTTTAATTTGATCACAACCTATACAAGACCCACTGTGTATAAACCTCTTGGAGCAACAATCACTTAAGGAATATTTCAACGCAGTGTCCACTTGAAATATGGTTAGTCCGAACTGGCCTAACACGTGAATAGTTATATCAGACAAGTGGAGAAATCCAATACACTTTGTGTGATCGTCTATGGATATGAAATCGAGACAATACTACAACAAAGTATTCACTTGAGAATAGTACGGTATAACCGAAACCTTATAAGATAAATATCAAGTGCCTAGTTAACATACAAGTGTAATTACTTTAATTATAAAAAAACAATTATAATGCGAAAATAAAGTAAAGCACACACCTGAATTTTGTTAACGAGGAAAACTACAATCTTGTAGAAAAACACTTTGTGTGACCTAGACCAAAGTATTTGAATACTCGATGAATTAATACGCAATTATAATGCGAAAATAAAGTAAAGCAAAAAGTAAACCCGCAACGATTTGAATACGTGTAGACAATACTAAGTAAACTAAAATCCTAGTTACTCAGCTTCAGCAGTATTCTTGTTTTGATAATATCTAGCAGAACCAAAGTTCTCTGTAGATATTTGTTTTGATAATATCTAGCAGAACCTAAGTTCTCAATAAATATTTGATACTAGATATCCTAGTAGAACAGTCGTTCTCTTTAGGACTTAAATCTAATATATCTTCTTAATGGTTCAATCTTTCAATTGCGAAAACAAGATTCTTTTGGATCGTATTCCAAACAGTAAAGGATAAACTGTTTGGTAAAAAAACTCACTTTATAATCACAATACTGAAATATATGATATAAGCACAGTTAAGGATCTTCTATTTTTAAGACCTATTACCAGATCTGAAGCTCCTTGATTACAAGATCAAACAAGACAATGATTACCGAAATAATCAGTCTTGATTACAAGGTTTATGATGAAATCACAAACTACTTGTTGATCTTAGAAAGGGTTATGTTTATTGAAAAATAAACAACCTCTTTAATCCAGAAAATCAAGTCACAGAAAGTTACACCAAGATCAAAACACAAGAACAAAAGTCTTCAAATCTTCAAAGTCTTCAATCTTCGATTTAATCTTCAAAGTAACAACCTGTCGTTTATGGGTGAAAACCGTTTCTGCTGATTATGGTAATTTCGGGTGTGTGGATGAGAAACTAATCTAAACCCTAAACAATGCACTGCACGGGAGTACTTTTGATTCGAGAGATCAATCTGTACAATCCTGGCCTAAACCAAGAAATGGCCGTTCCATGCTTGCTTCGGTCACAAAGTGAAGGAGAAGGGTTGGTCTTAGGGAGGGAAGCGAAGAGTGTTGAGACCACAATCGTTGATTCTGATGATGTGGTTGTTTATGACTTGTATCTGAAATTAGAACTGGCTAGCAGGATGGAAAGATACCAGGTGATTTCCAGATACTGTGTTGTTGTCGACCAAAACTTCCGTTTCGTGGTAAATAGGTGAAACCTATTTATACAAGTCATATTGAAACGTACCATGGTCTCATAGGAAATGGAAACGATTGGGTGGTGGAAGAATAGAGTAACGTATAACCGTCAGGCATTATGCTTCCATGATGAAGGAAGTGAATTAGTTTACACCGTTACTTTCATCACCACTAATTGTCCCACTTCATGAAACTTTCTTATAACGGGCGTATTGCACGTCGCACACTGTAAAACGCCATACCAATACCCTAATGAGTATCCCCCAGTTTGTGACATGTTTGATGTCTCGAGTGTTTTCATGGAAAACGTGTAGCAGGTTGCTATGTGTGGCAAGTCAAAGTCAAAAGACTTGCCATAGGAAAATAGCATGTGATGCCATTAGGCTTTCCTTGGCCGGCCACCTAAAACTTGCCACAAGTCTGTCAGTTTGGTGGCGAACTTGAATGGCTGAGATTGCATCTCATGAAGAAGGGTAGCCGTTGATTATGGCCATATCTTTGTTGTGTAGCAAAGTGGCGCCTGGCGTAGCCGTGGCATAACGGCATGCCAATGGCGTAGCCATGGCAGCTATTTTGGCATATTGGTGATAGACCCAAATATGGCTCTGGCAACATTGGCCCTATTGCCACATCGATCCCAACGCTCTGGGAAACGTTATTTGGCTTGGTTGGCGTAGCAATTTTGCCCAAATTAGGGTTTGGCATGTCGAAACCCTAATTAGTGCGTGTGGCATGGCTGCGGCATGGTGACATTGTGGCATGGCCATACCTGTGGCGTTGTGGCATGGCCAAAGCTAGGACTTGACTTTGTGGCCAAAGTTAGCGTTTGGCGACATGGCCAAGGCTAGGATTTGGCGCCGTGGCCAAATATAGGGCTTGGCGGCATGGCCAAGGCTAGGATTTGGCGCCGTGGCCAAATATAGGGCTTGGCGGCATGGCCAAGGCTAGGATTTGGCGCCGTGGCCAAAGTTAGGGCTTGGCAGCGTGGCCAAGGCTATGATTTGGCGTCGTGGCCAAAGTTAGAGCTTGCCGGCGTGGCCAAGGCTAGGTTTTGGCGCAGTGGACAAAGTTAGAGCTTGGCGGCGTGGCCAATGCTAGGTTTTGACGTCGTGGCCAAAGTTAGGGCTTGGCGGCATGTTACTGCGGCAGAGTGGCATGTTGGCATGTCGATTAATATGTTGTTATGGGAGGGCGCGTTTGGCTTGCCAGTTAGTATGGTGGCGCGGCAGGGTGCGTTTGGCTTTTAATGTATGGTGGCGGGTTTAGAGAGACTTGATTGGTCAAGAAAAGGGGCCGGCCAAACATGAGGCGTGGACGCACCTCTAATGCTCGTGGCGCATTTAAAATGACCTAATTGGTCGGTAGGAAGGAGAGTGGCCGGCCAAGCATGGGAATGGCTACACTTGTGGTGTGAGTGTGGCGGATTTAGAGCGACCTGATTGGTCGATGGAAAAAGGGGGCGGCAAATATGGGCCCAGCCACAACTTATGTGTGTGTGGCTAGTTTAAGGCGACCTGATTGGTCGAGGGAAATAAGGCCGGTTTAGGATGGGGCGTGGCCAATGGCAAATGGCGCTGGCTGGCCTAAGGCTTGGACACGCCTCCCTTTCTGCTGCTCCTATCCTGTGGCTCCATGTTTTCTGATTCTGGGCAAGATTTTGTGTCTACTAATCCATGGCGGATTAATTACCAAGTTTGCCTAGGCTTAAATTTCGACAAGCAAGGTCTGATATACTGCGCAAGGTGCAAAACCCTAACTTTTGCAAGTTAGCCCGGGTAATCGATTGAATTCTATGTGTTGACATAGAGTTCTTTTAAGCTCATTACCAGAGAGCAGCATGCTTTCTGATTGAATACTTTATGCAAAGAACTTATCCTTGATATTTGGAAATTCGTGCTACTCTGCTGCGAGTGAACACAAATTGTCATGCCATATTAACATTAAGGGTTCAGACGGGGAACATAACATAGAAAGCATTCAAAGAAACTTGTATTAAGTGAATATAGGCAAGGCGCCGAAATTTACGGAACATATGGGATGGTTGCTACATGCGCCAGTCTGGATAAATTTCATGTAAATATATTGAACGGCTCAATAACTATGTCAGTGGAGAGGTTAGCACTCACGGCTCTGTTTCCTTACAGAGTGACGTCACATCAGATGCAAGGTTTTACAATTTTAACCCTAAGCTAAAAACCACCATCAACATTAAGTCCCCTGCTTAGCACGTAACAGTGGCGTTGTTGCGGGGTAAGCATGAGATGGTGACAGGCAAGAGTAAGATCGAAAGGGCAAGACGTGAAGAGATTGCCAGGGAAATTCGACTAACCTTTGTTGGAAAGCATGAGGAGTCCGTGATCCTCTTATTAGCGACTTGACATACTTCTGGCTTAGCCCTGTAGTGCCAGTCTTGGCGCTGCAACCTCTTTCATGAACCGCTGATGCTAACGTTGCTACCTTAGTCATGGGACGACAATGATAACATTATTGGTTGGCACAAACACAGAGTGGCAAAGAAGGCGCCAGTGGCTTTGGTTCGTGGAAAAGCGGAAGACGTTGCAACCCTGGCAATAGATGGCGTTTCAATCTTGGCTTCTGATCGGCATAGATGGCATTGCAACTTGGTTCGCGCAGCTGGATAAATCACGGGACGTGCGGAGATGGTGCTACTTTGGTCATGGAGTGGCAGGGATGGCTGATGGCGCAAAAGCCAAACCCTAATTATCCTGTATATACAAGTATCTAATCCAGCTAGTATTCCGCGTTCAGAGCCTTAATACATGCCTGGTAAAAGGATTTTCTTTCTCAGGCTTCATCAACCTGCCCAATATAAGAGGCGATCTTGAACCTTCCATTCGTATAGATCACTATAGAATTGCGTATGTCCTCCTCACATGTACTGTCTCGTATCTCTTCTCCTAGTTCTCCATTTTGTCTTCTTCGTTATGTAGATTGCCGATGAAGACATAGTGTAAAGAAAAATCTTCTCTCTTTTTTTTAGCATATAATGGGATCTTCCGATGATGATCGTACCTTTGATTCTTTGGAGAAAAGCTTTGAAGTCGACAAACCCAAGTTTTCTTCACATGAGGAGGTATTAGACAAAATAGATTCTTTGTTCCGTGAGGCTGGCGGGATTATACAAGGCATGTCCCTCACCCATTTACGCATCATGCGGGTGCGTGTCCAGGCTTTCATGGCTTCGATGGACATGGAGGAAAAATGGAAACATGATGAAGCATCCCAACGCGTCGGGAAATCCCCACGTGATGGAGTTTTTCCACAAACCAGTGCCAGGGCTGAACGATTCGCTTCTCGATTGAAACTGTGAAAGACTGAGTCTAAGAAAATTCTAGACAAGAGCCAGTTTGATTATCCTGTCCATAACGGTATTGTAATCCTCGATTCTGAGGTGGACGAACCGGCGCATTCTCAAGAGGTTGTGGTTTGCGAGACTGAAGCAGCTTCTGAAGTGGATGCCGAAAATGTTGTTGTGGAAGTCGGAGCGATCGCTGAGGATGCTATCAAGGCAGATGGGGAGGCGGTGGAAGCATATATTGGAATCGTTGGAGAAGATGTGGGGACATATGCTGGAACTGCTGTCGAAACGGGCTCTGACTGTGATGCTGAAACGGCTTCTGGATGGGAGATGCTAAAACGGCTTCTGGATGGGATGTTGAAGAGGCTGCTGAGATAGCTTCTGGATGGGATGTTCAAGCTGCTGCTGAGATAGCTTCTGGATGGAATGTTTGATGTCGGAGAAGGTGCTGGGGCAAGTGCTTGAAAAAGCTCTGATGGAGGCGTCATTGACCAAGGTGTCTTGTCATTGACAACTGGTTTTCCATTTTGTGATTTCCTTCCGCAGGAAAACAATCTTTTCGTAGATCGTAGATATTTTTGATACTTGCTTTTTCTTTTTGTTCGTGCGACTGGAGCCATGTTTCACCAAGTAATATTCTTTCATTTATGCTGCTTTGATAATTTCAAATCTTTGATTGAATGAATAAAATCTCCCGGAAGAGACCTAAAACCCCTTTTGCGAAAAACAAGTTCTTCCACCCTTCCAAAGCGATTCAGCGGATGGGAAGCCAAATCACATAAATGACGCAGCAATAATGCTAGTAGGCGCGTCACATTCTCTCAGTTTAGCTACTTCCATGGGAACGCCTCGCATGTCGTGGGCAACATTAACTCAAAACAGGGAAAAACAGTAGCAATGATTAAGGATTTTGATCAACCTTTTATTGGATTTTCCCTCGCAAATTACACAGGACATTTGTGACATGCCGCCTGGGTATGTAGAAGTGTGAGCCGTCACAAGCTAGGAAGCACATCGCAAGAAGTAGAGAATCCTCGTCATGCAAAAGTTGAAGCCAGATGTTCTTGAAGGAAGGTGTCTGTGCCGCCACTCGATGATCTTCTTCCTTGCACATTCCATTCCTTAGTATTTTTTTTTCTTTTTTTCGAATAAGATATTTCTTGTAGGGTTTGATTTTTTTCTGGTTTTTTAACTGATGGGTAATGAATTTGTGGGTTTGCCGGATACTTTTCCCTTGAGATGATTTAGGAAAACTTATTTTGAAATAAAGATGCTTTTAATTAAAATCGAAACCCTAATTATGAATGCAAGCAGTGCAATCATTTTGGAGGGATTACAAATATTGCAGGGAAAAGGGAAATTACTGAAGGAAATACTTAAAAGGAAAACGCTGGAGGAAAAGGTAGCACATCGTTTTAGGTATTGAAGGGCTTGAGCCATCGGGAGTGAATTGTCACGCCTTCCAGCTTGTTGGCGTTGATGAGCTTGCAGTACCCACCCAAGATAACATCTTCCACCAGGTATGGCTCGTCTTCCCTTTCTTTAAGGGAATCAGGTTGAGCGGCTAGCTTCACTGTTACATCTCCAACTTGAAACGCGGTCACCTTGACTACCATATCTCCAATTTGAAACGGGTTTGGGCGTTGCGCCACCACTTGATTTTGAGCTCGTTATCTTTGACCGAGGCAGCTTCTAAATTTTTGACAAAGCATTTGAAAGGCCCAGCATCCCATTCACATCTCTTAATGACACCCGGGTTGATAACTGGGCTGAGTCCCCATGCCTGACCGAGAGGAGAAGTGATTGGGTGCAAAAAGGGTTGTTCAAAAAGAGTTACTTGTGTTCGGAATCTTCGGATGAACGTCGACGGGCTTTCTCCAGGTAATTGAGTTACCTTGGTAAGTTGTTGATACGGCAATATGTGATCTTCAGGGTTGGATGGCTTGTTGGAAATTCTTTCGGGTATCGACACCGGCAGAGGGGATACTCCTAATTTCGCTTTATTGCCATGTACCCATGAGCGCCCTAGAATCATGTCGTAATTTGAGAGTTCTTTGACAATGTGGAATTTGCCATGTGTTAGAGCATCTCCCACCTTAATTTCAAGGTCGATGTAGCCATATGCGTCTATTGCTTCTCCTTCCAAGTTTTTGACTACAATTAGGGAAAGGGTAGCCTCCTGCTTCGAAATTTTCGCATCTCTAAGAGTCTTGATGGTAACGATGTTTAAGTCAGAGGCCGCATCGATCAATGTGCTATCAAGCTCGGCGCCCCTCAGATAAACCGTGGTCAGCAGTCCCCAGTTGCATTTTCCAACACCGCTTCCTGAGAGAGCTTGAGATTGTGGTGTGGTTTCTTCAATAGGAAATAGTCGCTTGCCCGACACAACGTGGTTAAGGGCTGCGAATATATCTTGAAGCTGCGCCTTGGAGAAATAGAGAATTTCGCATACATACTGCATCATGGATTGCACGGTTTTGTGAACAGAGTCCCCAGAGAGCATGCAACTCCTGACTGGAAGAGGATCTCTGTGAACTCCCTCATTGCCCAGTTGAAGTTCCCCTGCTTCCACCTTTTCTTTGAAGACACGCTTTAATTTATTACAGTCACTGGTCGGGTGATGGACAAACCTGTGGTAGCGGCAATACTTAGGGTTTGCCATTTCCTCTTCAGTTGGTGGGCGTCTGATAGGAGGCAGCATGATGGCGTCATCTTGGATCCATGCTTCCAAGATTTCAATTACTTCTTCGATTGGGAACGGGAAATCTAAGGTGTTTTCCCCGGCTTCTTGATGTTGTGCGGGAGCCTTAGCCGCGGTCTTTCGTGGTGGAGCCGCCCGATGCGTTGGCATTGCGCGTTTGGGTTGTTGTTCTGTCGTTGGAGCCTTCCTTTTTCCTCTTTCACTTACTACACTCACAAAGGGGCCAGTGTTATATTGCTTGTTGATGAGGCATCTATTTCCTCGAGTTTCGCGTGCGTCTTCAACCTTGGTTGGCCTGGTTCTTTCCAACAATGTTGCTGCTGTTGTGGCTGACCGTTTAGCAGCCATGTTCAGAGAATGTCTGGAATCGCAGATTCTCCTATAAGGCACTGTATATGGGAACCATGACATTGATGCAAGAATCCACTAATTGTTGTTCGGTCACATTTGGGTCGTGACAATCCATCGCTTGAATTCTGAATCTTTTGACATAATCATTTGGATGTTCATTGTTTCGTTGAAACATCCTTCCTAGATCTGAGAAGGTAATTTGCTCAGACACAAAGAAGTACTTCTTGTAAAAAGTTGTAACCATGTCACCCCATTTGGATATGATGTTTGGTGCAATGCTGTTGTACCATGTGTACGCTCTTCCGGTTAGTGACTTTGAAAACTCCTTCAAACGGAGAACATGATTGTATTCGTGCTCGCCCAAGGATTCCAAAAATCGAGAGACATGTTCACGCGCATTACCGGTGCCGTCATACAGGAAGAATTGAGGAGAAGAGTTTCCTCTCGGAAGAGGTATTCTTTGCACTTCAGGAAGATACGGGGGTTGATGCTGATGCATATCCGCAGAATCTCTTTTGTCTCGGTTTCGAAAAAGTCGTTCTAAATCTTCTCGTGTGACAAAATTGGATGGTTGATTCCTCTCTGCTGGAGCTCCTGAATGAGTCTCTTCATCAACAAAGGTGCGCCCTGCTGAGTTGTCGGCGCTAGGAGTATTGAATGCATTCCTCATTGGCTCTGGTTGGCGTGATGCTTGTGGTATCCGCTCCGTTAGTGTTTTGAGGAAAATAAGCACCTCTTTCTGAGTCGAATCCATGTCCGTCTGAGCTCTAGCGAGAACTTCCTGTTTTTCCATCAAATCAGCAATGGTAATATGGGATCGGCTTCCTCTAGCTCCCCCAGTTTCTCGTCCTGGCGGGGTAGCAGCGGCCCTGGTGATGATTGGAGGTATCACACTTGAAGGAACGTTGGGGGTGGCGGCAGCGGCTCTGGCTCTGGTGACCATAGGTGTAACACCTGAAGGAACATTTTCCGCGCCGCTGGTGTTGACAGGTGGCGTGTTAATGCCACTGGAAGGAACGTTAATACCGAGAGTAATTTCAGCGCGAGTGTTTTCAGGGTTTGTTGCTAATCCGGACCTGAGTTCTACCATCTAGAAATTGGGATTGAAAGAAAAATAAAATTGGAAATCGGTATTGCAACTGAGATTAATCTCCCACTGTGGTCTCCAACTGTTTATGGGTGAAAACCGTTTCTGCTGATTTTGGTAATTTCAGGTGTGTGGATGAGAAACGAATCTAAACCCTAAACAATGCATTGCACGGGAGTACTTTTGATTCGAGAGATCAATCTGTACAATCCTAGCCTAAACCAAGAAATGGTTGTTCCAGGCTTGCTTCGGTCACAAAGTGAAGGAGAAGGGTTGGTCTTAGGGAGGGAAGCGAAGAGAGTGTTGAGACCACAATCGTTGATTCTGATGGTGTGGTTGTTTATGACTTGTATCTGAAAGTAGAACTGGCTAGCAGGATAGAAATCTACCAGGTGATTTCTAGATACTGTGTTGTTGCCGACCAAAACTTCCGTTTCGTGGTAAATAGGTGAAACCTATTTATACAAGTCATATTGAAACGTACCATGGTCTCGTAGGAAATGGAAACGATTGAGTGGTGGAAGAATAGAGTAACGTGTAACTGTCAGGCATTATGCTTCCATGATGAAGGAAGTGAATTAGTTTACACCGTTACTTTCATCACCACTAACTGTCCCACTTCATGACACTTTCTTATAACGGGCGTATTGCACGTCGCACGCTGTAAACCGCCAGACCAATACCCTGATGAGTATCCCCCAGTTTGTGACATGTTTGATGTCTCGAGTGTTTTCATGGAAAATGTGTAGCAGGTTGCTATGTGTGGCAAGTCAAAGTCAAGAGACTTTCCATAGGAAAATAACATGTGATGCCATTAGGCTTGCCTTGGCCGGCCGCTTAAAACTTGCCACAAGTCTGTCAGTTTGGTGGCGAACTTGAATGGCTGAGATTGCATCTCATGAAGAAGGGTAGCTGCTGATTATGGCCATATCTTTGTTGTGTAGCAAAGTGGCGCCATTAGCATAGTGGCGCCTGGCGTATCCGTGGCATAGCGGCATGCCAGTGTCGTAGCCGTGGCAGCTGTTTTGGCATATTGGTGTTAGACCCAAATATGGCTCTGGCAACATTGGCCATGTTGCCACATCGATCCCAACGCTCTGGGAAACGTTATTTGGCTTGGTTGGCGTAGCAATTTTTCCCAAATTAGGGTTTGGCATGTCGAAACCCTAATTAGTGCGTGTGGCATGGATGCGGCATGGTGGCATTGTGGCACGTCCAAAGCTAAGACTTGACTTCGTGGCCAAAGTTAGGGTTTGGCGGCGTGGCCAAGGCTAGGATTTGGCGGCGTGGCCAAAGTTAGGGCTTGGCGGCGTGGCCAAGGCTAGGATTTGGCGTCGTGGCCAAAGTTAGGGCTTGGCGGCATGGCCAAGTCTACGATTTGGTGTCGTGGACAAAGTTAGAGCTTGGCGGCGTGGCCAAGGCCAGGTTTTGGCGCCGTGGCCAAAGTTAGAGCTTGGCGGCGTGGCCAATGCTAGGTTTTGGCATCGTGGCCAAAGTTAGAGCTTGGCGGCGTGGCCAAGGCTATGTTTTGGCGCCGTGGCCAAAGTTAGGGCTTGGCGGCATGTTACTGCCGCAGAGTGGCATGCCGATTAATATGTTGTTGTGGCAGGGCGCGTTTGGCTTGCCAGTTAGTATGGTGGCGTGGCAGGGTGCGTTTGGCCTTTAATGTATGGTGGCGGGTTTAGAGCGACTTGATTGGTCAAGAAAAGGGGTCGGCCAAACATGAGGCGCGACCGCACCTCTAGTGCTCGTGGCGCATTTAAAGTGACCTAATTGGTCGGTAGGAAGGAAAGGGGCATGCCAAGCATGGGCGTGGCTACACTTCTGATGTGAGTGTGGCGGCTTTAGAGCGACCTGATTGGTCGATGGAAAAGGGGGACGACAAGTATGGTCCCAGCCACAACTTATGTGCGCGTGGCGAGTTTAAGGCGACCTGATTGGTCGAGGGAAATATGGAAGGTTTAGGATGGGGCGTGGCCAATGGCAAATGGCGCCGGCTAGCCTAAGGCATGGCCACGCCTCCCTTTCTGCCGCTCCTATCCTGCGACTCCCTGTTTTCTGATTCTGGACAAGATTTTGTGTCTACTAATCCATGGCGGATTAATTACCTAGTTTGCCTAGGCTTAAATTTCGACAAGCAAGGTCTGATATACTGCGCAAGGCGCAAAACCTTAACTTTTGCAAGTTATCCAGGGTAATCGATTGAATTTTATGTGTTGATATAGAGTTCTTTTGAGTTCATTACCAGAGAGCAGCATGCTTTCTGATTGAATACTTTATGCAAAGACCTTATCATTGATATTTGGAAATTCGTGTTACTCTGCTGCGAGTGAACACAAATTGTCATGCCATATCAACATTAAGGGTTCAGCCGTGGAACATAGCATAGAAAGCATTCAAAGAAACTTGTATTAAGTGAATATAGGCAAGGCGCCGAAATTTACAGAACATCTGGGATGGTTGCTACATACGCCAGTCTGGATAAATTTCATGTAAATATATTGAACGACTCAATAACTATGCCAGTGGAGAGGTTAGCACTCACAGCTCCGTTTCCTTACAGAGTGACGTCACATCATATGCAAGGTTTTATAATTTTAACCCTAAGCTAAAAACCGCCATCAACACCTACAAAAACAAACTTGATTCCTTATTGATTTGTTGCACAGAACGGAGTCTGTTAACAATGGCAAATCAATGAATCTATCTTACGGATCTAGAAAAGCTTAGATCCGTAGAAACGTTAAATCCTTGATCTAGTTTGAGTGAGCCTTATGTCAGAAGGGAAGGTTCTCAAGAATAAACAAACTAGGTGCAATCAAAGATTCAAAAACCGTTAGTCAATCAAATCAATAATCGAAAACTAATAATAAACGCAATTATCTAGTTTCCCACCAACGGTACTAATAGAGCTTCTCAATCCCAAAAATATTTTTAAACTGAGCGGTCGTAAGAGATTTTGCCTAATTAGGTTACTTTCCTCTCCGAGTAGGCGGCTCCACCTGTAACAACACAACTAGGTAGTTTTGCTGGCTCTGAGGATTAGTTTGCTAGAAATGCAAACTTTGGTATTTATAGACCAAGGAAGTTTCGACACCAAGGAATTTCCAAAACCGAAAATATTCTCAGGATATGAAATATATTCCAGATTCGGTTTCCATAATTCCTGGAAATGCTTTGTCCAAACATTGACCGAAAATATCTTAGAAAAACTCCAATTAGTAAATGCACATTACCAATTTTCATTTTCCAAAAATAAAATTAAAAACCTTAATTAAAAGATTCTCAACTTATTTTTCGATCCGGGATTTTCCTTTAGCTATTAAGGAATATCTTTGAACAATAAAAGATAAGCATTACTGCACATGTTCAATGTATGTCGACATCTTTACTTTGTAAGTCCTCTTTCATACTTACAATCTTGAAACCGATTTGCCACACTTCTAAACGAGTTTAGAATTGGTTCATCTGACTTTCAAGAACTATGTGATTGATTAAGAACACTGAATCACAAATCATGGGTTTCACGGTTCTACCTAAACAAGTTTCGGTTCTACCTCCATGTGAGTACTATGCATAGTCACACTAGCTTTCCAAAAATTCGGTTGACTAGGTACTAGGATCGATTCCCCACATACTTATGGTAACTACTTGTATTTGTTGCACATGTCCATAAGATCGGTTCCCCTTTCACTAAAAACTTTCATAGGATCGGTTCCCACATCTACTAAAAACGTGTTGCACCTCTTACAAGGATCGATTCCCCATTGTGATCGGTTGCACCTCTTCATAGGATCGGTTCCCCTTTGCCTAGAGTTGGTCATACCAATAACACTAAATCGATCATACCATCTCAGGTGATTACTTAAGATCGGTTTCACTAATAAAAGTCATACCAATACAAAAGTCATGCCTTGTGAATAGTTTTACCAAGAACATAAACAAGTCATGAGCGGTTATACTAATCATACATATTGGTAGTTCAAAAGATATGCAATGAATAACAATACCAATAAGCCTAGCGATTTCCCTTTCGATTCATGAAAGAAGTTCATGAATTTACTTCCTTTAAACTAATGTAAAATATTGTTTTCTAGGATGAAATCTTCACCTCATACCCATACATAATCACAATAACATTCAAACGATTATGTCGATGTCTTATATACGAAGTTCAAAAGATAAGCATTATACTTCGTATTGTATTCCTTAATACTGCGTCTAACTACAGTGTAATCATTCATGCTTCGCAGTTATGTTTTCAATATGCACGACTTGAAAGATACGTTAGGGAATGAAACAGTTCAAGTCAAATATCACTAACCTCAAGTGGAAGGATGATGTTGTCGTTGTAGCTCCTTACTTCTTCACTTCTTCAAGTCTTCGTAATACTTGTAATGTCTCATATCATAATACTTTCAAGCTAACCTATACGAAGTTGACTCTAGTACATAATCAAGCGACTCTTTAAATGATTTTTGGTTCACTAAAATATGACAACCAAACTTGACATACCAACGCTTGGTGGGTTCAACCGAGCTATGCTCTAACACCTTGGAATATATATCATCCATGCTGAGAGACAAAACCACCTCAGTTTTGTAGATCAGGAGGATATATGAACCTTCGATAGAAGAACCAGTCTCAGAACGGAGGAGACATTGGCTGTCCAAACCCGGGCCATGAGAGAGCTGAATGAAGAAGATCCAAACGAATAATAAACCAATGAAGAAGATAAGGAATCATACGAAGATCAGCCCACAACGGAAGACGATGAAGGGAATGAACCAGAAGATGATTGGATAATCCCAATCCACCAATACCTTGACAAAGGTACCTTGCCCGCAGATATAAAAGAAGCAAGGAAGATCACATCTAAGGCATCCACGTATGAACTACATGATGGGATATTATATAAAAGGTCATTTCTCGTACCTTTAATGCGATGTCTCTCAAGAACCGAAGGTAAAAGGATACTTAACGACATACATACTGGAGAAGCTGGGAACCATAGCATAAGAAGAGTGCAAGGATACTACTGGCCTTTCATGGACGAAGATTCAAAGAACATGGCTAAGCGCTGTGAAAAATTCCAACGCTTCGCCAGGAAGATTAAGGCCCATGTAACGGAGCTTAATTCGGTTATCAGCCCTTGGCCATTTGTCAAATGGGGGTTTGATATAGTAGGACCCTTGGTGGAGGGTAAATTGAAAAGAAAATACTTGATCGTGGATACAGACTACTTCACCAAGTGGGTCGAAGCAAAACCTTTGGAAAGAATCAGAGACTGTGATGTCTTCGGATTCTTGTTTGAGCAAATTATATGCAGGTTCAGAATACCTGCAGCCATAGTGTTAGACAATGAAAAGCAGTTGCAAGGGAAGAATATCGACATGCTATTCGATACCTTCAACATTCATAAGAACAAATCAACTCCGATTTATCCGAAAAGCAACGGGCAAGCGGAGGCAACAAACAAAACCATAGCAATGAATCTGAAAAATAAGCTGGGTACTCACAAAAAGAGATGGTGCGAACAACTACACAACGTCCTAAGGGCCTACAGAACAACAACAAGATCGGCTACGGGAGAAACTCCATTCTTACTAACCTACAGAGCCGAAGCAGTCATTCCAACGGAGGTCATGCTCCCAACAACAAAGACGGAGGCATGGGAGAAAAACCTAACAATGGATCTAGTGCTATAAAAGTTGGACGACCTTGAGGAAAGAAGGGAGATAGCTTTGCAACGAAGGGTGAACTATCAACGAAGGTTAGCTCAAGAATACAACAAAAATGTCATCCCTCGAAAATTTGTAGTCGGAGAATATGTGCTACAAAAAATACCACCTTACCAAAAGAAGAAGGAGTGGGGCAAGCTTTCTCCAACATGGTATGGACCCTACATCATACACGACATTGCGGGAAAAGGATCCTACCATTTGAGAACGCTGGAAGGAGAAGTGCTACAACACCCATGGAATGTGATGTACTTAAAAAAGTACTACCCGTGAGAAAATGAAGGTAACCCATGAGAAGAAGGGTAAGGGCATTAGCCTACCATGTTCTATCCCTGGAAGAAAAAGGTATCACGGACCTTACTAACAATGGAAGAAGCTTTAATTATAAAACTTAGCTTTCTGGTGCATAACTCACCCTATTGATACATCGGGTTAGAATGAACACCCACTGTTAGGAGTAACGATGAGGTAGGGCAAGGCATAAATGCGCATATGTCAATCTCGGATCCTCGGGGCGAAGACCTCTTCCATGAGGCATAAGGAAAAAATAAGATATCCACCATAGAGATGCCCTGTCAAAGTAAACAGCCTTCGCGCTGAACACGTAGGGTTACAGGAAAATTATTACCCATGTAGGAACCCTCGCCACCATGGTACCTTCTGTCCAAAGGATACCCTGGTAGGACATGGAAGGTTCCACCAAGGTTAACTAAACCTTAGCACCTAATGAATAATGGAATGTGCGACCAATTAGACACATTACGTCTGAATATGAAACTTATGCAATGTAAGGAAAACCAATATTTTTAGCAAAACACGCATAACATTCCCACCTAATTAAAATGTCACATGGCAGGTATCAAAGAAGTTCATAAAGGACCGAACATTAGGGCTGTCAATGGATATCCGATATCTATTTCCGAATATCCGGAATCCGCTAGGTTAATTTCCAACATAACAGTTATCGGATATCGGAACCGGATATTTTATCGGAACTTTTAGTATTATCGTAACGGAACCGGATTGGACAGTTTCCGTTAGGTTAAGTTCCGATATCCGATAGCATATAAGCCAATGTTTCGTTATACCTTTAGCCAAATACATATCTTAAGCAGACTGGTGGTGTTTCATTAAAAAAAGGGGATCTGAGCATCGTTTCAAATATGTTTGAGCAGCTTCTTATCAATCTGATATGTAGACTCCATGAATGAATACTGATGAATAGAGTTTGATGGTAATGGAAGTGGTTAACAGAAGCACCTCTTATTAAACTCCTCTTTATCTATTCGCTATTTGAATTCAAGCCTCTCTTCTAAAATCAGTGACATCAACAGCAGGTGTTATTGGATTAAGGTAACGAGTGTTCTTGATGGATGAAATTATAGCATTCAGTGATGAATTTTTACCCAGATTTGGTGTTGTATGAGCAAATTTCTGCCGTGAAGTGAAGATGAAATTAATCTCCATAAATTGATGATTGTTGTGTTAAGAAGCATTCCAACAGTTACCTTATTTGATCCACTTTCCACCAAATTTCATCATGATTTGAATTCGCACCTCTTGGCCTTGTTTGGGATTAATCGACAGAGCAGAGTTAGGGTTTGTTTGCTGGTTGATTTTTGCCTTTGGAAAATTAACGAAACTTATCGGAAAAATATCTGATATTAGTTAAGTCCAACGTAACGGAATCGGAATTGAAATTTTGATTTTCGTCGGAACTTAACGGATAGCGGATATCCATTAATTTTAAACGTAACGGTAGCGGCTAAGCCACTATCCGTTTCGTTAAGCGTCGTTGACATCCCTACCGAACATTGTCTCAAAGCAGCAAAGAAAGCATCTCAGCTAAGGAAGATACCTTAGCAAAGGATACAAACAACAAAATGAGAAGTTCAAACAATCCAAAGAAATCATGGATAAGGAAGACGCTCAAAGGAAACACCCTCAACTTGACACTCGACTTCAGCAAAGGTGTTGTTGATATGGTCGATAGCATCAATTTTCATCTCTCTCTTTATCTGAGCTGCCTGAGTCGCCAGATCCTAATCTGACTTTTGATGGAGCTCCCTCAGCTAAGCACTTAGCTGGTCATTGGCCTGCTGGAGCGACTCAGCCTTGAACTTTGAAGCGGTGGCGAATTGACGCTCTCTCTCTCCAAGGATGATACCTGGTTCTCCAGATGACCAACCTTAGCATTCATACCCACGAGCTGCTCCTGCAAACCTGCGGACATACAAAGGAAAGTTTAAGAAACAAGAAGGCTACAACAGTAGGCATAAGGAGGCTTCGGAAGCAGAAATTCCTAAGCTACCTCTGGTGTGGCTAAGGGAATCTTCTAAACTATGCTCAGCTTCAGAATGATCTTCCTCAGTAGCATTAAGATCCTCCTCCAAAGTATCTCGTTCTGTCCGGAGATCATCAACATCAATCTGGAGCGAAGCATTCTCAGAGGATAAAACTTGGTAAACATCCTCTAACTCTTCTAATCTCTTGACCATATTTGCTCGAGACATGGAAGAAGAAGACTGAGAAGCCTCAGTAAGTTTGTTCCTAAGGGTACATACTTCGGAGGACAACACATTATGTTCAGTAGTCACTTTTGCTAAGGAAGCACAGGCATCTTCAAAATCGGTATAATATTTCTTGCGAATGATTTCATGAGCTGTGAGATGTTTCTCCAACAAAGCAATATCCTCCTTTTTCTTTACTATGAGATTATCCTTCCACATAAGGGTCTCCTCACTATCCGTACGGAGGAAATACATACTCTTCACAAGATATGCATTATGAGCAGATTCAAGAGAGAGTTGGGCCTCGTTATGAACGGTCACGTTCATTAACCTATAAGACTTCTTATGATATAACCAAACATCGGAGGTTAACTTGCGAATATGCTCTCGAAGGCGTTCAAGTTGACCATAGCTACCAACTTGCAGACGCATATACTCTCAAGACGTAGCTACCATAGGAAACAAAAATAAAACTAAGGGGGAAAAGGGATGAACCTATCACTTTTGATGATTTAGAAGCTAAATCCGTATCAGCTGCCTTGCGCCCCTCTTTAGCAATCTTAGCAGCATCATTGGCTTTCCTAAGAGCCAATAGACACGCTTCTAAAGACCTTTGAGTATTTTTTAGCTCTTCCTCCAACAAAGATACCTTCGCAGAAGAAGCTGTGTCTCCAGAAGCAGGTTGCTAAGAACTAACGAAGGCATAATCCTGACGAGCGCGCTCCAAAAGAGCATTCAAGTAAGTACACTTGGCTCTATAAACCTTGAATAAGGTACAACCGCCGTCGAGTTTCTTACAAAGCTCCAAGGAAGGAAGTATGAGAACGTACGATGGCAATAAATGAAACAAATGGGCAAAGAAGGAGAAATTCTTACGGAGAACATGGAGAGGCGAGGAAGAAAATCAGCATAACTGTCCATGAAGGCCTCCATCTCCTGAATACTACCCTGTGGATTTCAAAGAGGCTATGACAAGAACGAAAATAGTTCGGATCAAAGAATAGATCCTTGGCCATCTAGTACTGATCCGTCAAAGCATCCAACTTAGAAGCAATATCCAAGGAGTTTCTCAGCTGATGAGGGGCAACTCCGGCAGAAAAAGGACCCTTGGAATCACGAAGGATAGCTTCCAGGATGGCATCATCAGAACTCCCAAGGCTCATATTCTCAGGTACCTTACCTCTCCCTTGATCAACAGACGTTCCACTAATTGCTTTGGAGAGAGCATGACACATCAGTGCTTGATCATCACCACGACAGGGTCGGCATAGTAGAGAAGCTGGGAACAATGGGTGCTTTACCAGAAGTGGTACCCAAATTCATGTCACCAGCTGAGGGAAGATTACCAAGGTTCATCCAATCAGACGACGAAGGTGGTGGACCAACAGGCTTACTTGCTGGGGCAGAAGAAGTAGATTGAGCACTACCCAACGAAGTAGGCGCAACATTAAAGGAGATGCTACCTAGTGAAATCACAACCTTCTTCTTCGGCTGAGAATCTGAACTACTAATCCTTACAACTTGAAAAGACGAGGGTACACAAATATACCTCGATCTAAAACTTTTCCACTTATAAGTCCTTTCTACGAAAGTAATTCTCTATGGACTGAGTCGAGACAATACAACTAATCGGTTCACACTTCGTGTGATCGTCTATGGATACGAGATCGAGACAATACAACAACGAAGTATGATTACTTGATAATAGGTTCGGACTTAACCAAACACTATAGGATTACTATCAAGTAATTAGGAATTAACGTTTGTGTATTTTACTTCTAATTATAAAAACAATTATAATTGCGGAAATAGAAAGGTAAAAGACACAGCAAGATTTTGTTAATGAGGAAACCGCAACTGCAGAAAAACCCCGGGACCTTGTCCAGAATTGAATAATCTCAGGATTAATCCGCTATATAAAATCTAAACCAACTTCATATAGTTGAGACCAAGCAACTAAACCTATAGTTCACCTAGTTCCGTCTGTATCCCTGCACCTCCAACTTGTAATAAGTCGCGCACTTGGAACAATTCCTTTGGTTCGTATTCCAAACAGTAAAGGAACAACAAATCTGTTCGGTAAAAACTCATTTCAAACAACGTGATATGAGTTTGACAAAAGGCTCTTCCATTTATCCCAATAAACTACTTTGTCGGGTTCTTATATCAATCTATCAACAACTACCAAAGTAATTGTTTAGACTATGCAATCAATACTATAAATCACAAAGAAACGTATTGATGCCGATCTACACAACTAATGAATCCAATCGATCAAAAGATAAACCGATTATAGTTAGATTGATGAGTGTCAAATATTGCATATTTATACACCTTTTTATTGGCACTTTACTCATCTTTTGTGCTCATAAATCAGATATTATCCCAGATTCTGTATTTTCTTTGTTTTCAAGAATAAATATTTGTATTAATTAATTTTGTGTTTTTAGGTAATAAATAAAGCTCG
>JAJJWW010012322.1:0-177305 GCA_023531295.1 Papaver armeniacum
GTCCGTGGTGCTACGCTACGGTAGCAGAGTATATTTGGTCGAGCGTGGATATAACGTTCGTTTGCTAGTGAAGCGTGGATATAATGCTCGCCTAAAATGAGCATACATATAACCAACGCCTGTGTGGTGCGTGGATTAAACGAACGTCTATTATGGGGCGAACATATAGCTCACGCCCGAATATCAGACAGATATATAGTTAACGCATAGTGGCGCGGAGGTTATACATACGCCTGATTTCAGGCGAACATATTAGACTATCCCAAAATCACACACGTACATCACACGTGTTAGGGAGTTAAACCCTACTCTTCTTCTCAAGTCTTCTCCTCTTTTCTACTTGTTTCTACCGCTTAATCAGAAGCACTTCTTCTACCCGTGTTCTTCCATTCTCAAACATCACCAAGCAATAAAAAAAATAAAAAAAATGAGAAATTAACCTTGCTATTTTATTCAATGGGAGGTATGTTTCTCTAAATCATATAAACCGCACAGGGTCCTCATCAACATATAAAAGCAAGGAAGTCTTCGAAATTAAAGGACATTGTTAAAAGCATAAACGGTTTTAAGATTCATCAAGAATAAGACGTTAAATAACAGTGTTACCCAACACGATACACTAAAAAAACATTCACTCACGTATAAACTGCAGGCAGGGCCTAACCCCACCCTCCTTTCCCTATCCAATAAGATGCAGCCAGCTTTTTGCCAATCACGTCTTTCTTACTTCTCGAAGTTCTGTAACCGGGTAAAATAGCACACTATCTTGGATTCTTGTTTGACATTCAAGATTTGTGATAAACGCCTGCAATGAGGCGTGAACTATACTAACGCCTGAATGGGGCGAATGAATGGGGCGAACCTAATACCTACGCCTGTCATGAGGCGTACATTTTACCTACGTCTAAACGGGCGTATATTTTACCAACGCTCGATCGAAGCGTACTTTATAACTTCGCCTCACCACGGAACGAGGAATATACAACCGATTCACATGAAGAGTACTTTATAACTTCGTCGCTTAACAAACGTACATTATACGTTCGCTCGACTATATTTGGTTTTGGTCTTGGTCCAGATCAAATATAGATCAAATATAGTCTGGGATTTGGTTTTGGTCCAGCTTTTACTTTTAGTCCGTCCCACTGTGTCTCGTTTCTAGACCATATTTATGGGTTTGATCGTCCACTGTGATTGCTCTATGGCTACTATCCATGCCAAAATAGAAAAAGAGAATAATGATTCCACAATTGGTAAAAATGTCACACAAGCTGGGTTGCACAGACGCGGACACTACAAAATTCTCAAAAAACTAGGACGCGGACACGTATATACATATTTTATTTATATATACAATTATGTATTTATACAGTAAAGTCAAGTGTTTCGATCCTAAAAATTAGAAATTAAATAATGCTACATGTGTATAAATTTCAAAAGAAAATGAGAGATTGTTTGTTTATACACGCTGAAGGTCAAGTAATTATCACTATTAAACACATGGCACAATCAAAATGCTTTCTTAGAACAACACATGCCCAACCAAGGATATATGTAATGTCATTTCCAATTCCAAAACCCTAATAAAGACTTAAATGATTGATCTAAATGTTTGTCTTTCCTCATTTAGTTAATAATAGTAAAAATAAAGGAAGAAGTTTAAATGAAAATGAAAAAAAAAATGTTTCAAACACGAGTCATCGGTGCGTCCAAATAAGACGCGCGCGGGACGCGCATATTGGTGCGTCGGACACGCGTCGTGTCAGCGTCCAATGCGCGTCCTGTGTCCGACACGAGTCGGACGCGGACACTACTCAAAAAACGGAGCGTCCGTGCAACCCCCAGCACAAAAGTATTTACCCTGGCTTGATTGGGTATACCCAAATTAATTGGGGTATACCTAATAAGACAAAAGCCAGGTCATTTTGAAGTAAAACAGGCTACCCCTTAACCTTGTATTATTCTAAATGGCTAATATACCCTTGTTTAATTAACACTAAAAATTCCGATTAGGTTAATTAATTGTATTTAAATGAATTAATTAAGTAGATTAAAACTTATGAATTTAAGTTATCAAATTTTGTTTTTGATTGAACTCATGTGGGAAGATTTTTGATGAAAAAAATTTGTTTTAAGAATTTTTTTTGCAACGGAAATGAAAACATACTACCCAAACACTTCTAAAAAGGGGATTGCAAAGCTGATGTGTGAATCATACTCAAAATTAAATAAGAAATCAACACTTTCAGTTCTGAAACTATGAAAAGTCGGCAGGGTCGACGAATGAAGAACATGCCTACTATATCTGGCCGGCAAGGTCTACAGATGAATAACATGCCGACTTTATCCGGCCAGCAAGGTCGGTGAATGAAGAAGATGCCGACTTTATTATTTTTGACACACAGGAGACTGTTATAAATGTTTCACTAGTCAGCATCTTATTGATTTTTTACCTTACTGGCTACCTTATAGTCGGCAAGGTCGACAAAAAATACCTTGCCGACTATAGGATTTTTGACATACAGAGAAAGGTGTTACAAATGCATAATTAGTCGGCAAGGTTTTAATTTCATAACCTTGCCGACTAAACTATAGTCGGCAAGGTTCAAGTTCTTGGTCGGCAAGGTTCAAATTTTCAAGTTCTTAGTCGGCAAGGTATAAGGATGAATACCGTGCCGACCCTGTAAATATTACTTTCAGAAACAAAACTCTTTGAAAAGTCGGCATGCTATTCATCTTATAACCTTGCCGACTAAAAATAAATATGAAAATTCAGCATGCTATTCATCCTATAAGCTTGCCGACTAAAAATAAATATGAAAAGTCGGCATGCTCGACAAACAAATACCATGCCGACTGTGTAACTACAATTCAACAATTTCAAATTTTCTGATCTAATTTGTCATTCAAATAACAAAACAAAGTACTAGAATGAGTTTGAAAGGATTAATCGACAATAAAAAAAATCATAATCGACGATATTTTTTCATTTGAAAACGATGAAATATAGAGTAGGAGAAAAGAATTGATCATTAGATTGATGATAAAGGAGAAGGAAAGAAATTAATAAGGTTTAGATCTAAAACCTAAAAGGGTGGTTTTGGTTATTATTAGGATAAGGGTAATTAGGTAACTTTACACATATTAGACACCCCTTAACCCTCTATTATGGTTGGGAACAAAATGGGTATACCCCAATTAATCTGGGTATACCCCAATCAAGCTAGGTTGGTATTTACCTAGCTAATTAAAATGGCATTCGAGTATAAAGATGGATTGCCCATAAGGACTCTGCATTGTCCTCTTTGATACTTTTACAACAAGTAATGGCACTACGACCCCAACACACTTACCATACATGAAATATGACCCTAAAACATTAAAGAAAAGAAAAGAAAAAAAAAAACACACTCGGATCTAAGAATTGAGATGAGCAGTTGAGAACTCATGTAAATTGATGAACTAAAAGTAATCTAATTGCGACCAAGGCAGAAACTGCACTGCCCAAGCATTATGTAGGTACAGAATTCCTACTCGCCACGTGGTCGAACGAGGTTGAAGGAAAAACACGAAGTAAATCTCAAAACAGAAGATTTTTTATCAATCTCGAGAAGAAATGTCAGCAACAAATCAAATCAAGTGTCACAACCACTTTAACAAATATTGGATCTGCGAAGTACCAGATTATGATAGATAGCAGATCTACGAAATGAGTGTTAACGAGATAGATAAGAATAAATGAGAGAGCAACCTACGAAGAGATGGCCGTATGAAGTGTGCATACGAAGATGGATTGTTGAGCAAGAAATAGAACAGTTGTACCGACAAGTTACCGAAGTTATCGGCGAAAGAAATGGAAAAACTTTATTGAAAATGGCTTGGGAGAAGTAAAAAGTAGAATCATGTGAATTGTGTGATTCTTTGCGAAGTAAAAATGAGTTGTACTCCACTACTTAGTTTTGCCTATAAATAGAGACCTTAGCTGGTTGTAAAAGGGGTTGGATATTTTTGATAAGTGGGGAGACTGTGTTGGGAGGAAGTAAGTTAGGGTTCTTGTAAGTTTCAATATTTTTAATATCATCATCATCTTCATTAAGAGATCAGTTCATTCAATAAAGAGATTTTCTATTTCGTGCTTTGATAATTATGTCTTAGAATCATAATCTTTCTATTTGGGTGTACTACTGGATTTCGAGTAGTTACATTTTGGCGCCGAGAAACAAGGACTCATGTTGAGAGTTTCCTCTCACTTGAGATTTGGAAAAAGAGTTGAAGTTGTTTTTTGAGTTTTCTTGTCAAAATCTTTTAACGAGTTGTTCTTCATGAAGGATATGATTTTGTAAGTTGGAAGGGTGAGTTTGTGTTAAAGGTTAGGAAAGTAGAGTAGATCTAATTCCATTTTGAAAGATTTATCAAAGTCTCGGAAGTTTGTCTCAAGTCTGAATTAAAAGAGGTTTCATTCAGTTGAAGATCGTCAGTAAATCGGTGAGAAGAGGTCGGATAGAACTAGTTGATGGCAAGGGTTCCAGATCGGGCAAAACATTTAATATCATCAAGGAGAAACAAGCGTTTAGAAGCGAAAAGAGGAAGAATAATGGAGATAGGAGAAACATCAAACCCAGGAGGAAGGCGTGGTGTGAATCAGCGGCTAAATGGCAATCCTGACGAGAATCGATATAGAGAGGGATCAGTTCATACTACTGATATTGATACGGTTGAAGGAGAAGAACCCACTAGCGAAGAGAGAGAGAGGAAAATGTCGATGAAGAAAATATGACATTGGAGCAACTGAGGGAGGTACTTCGTCTAGAAAGAGATCTAGTGGAGCAGAGAACCAGGCTCGCAAGGCAAAATATTGCTTTAACGCAACAAAACCAACAACTCAATGAAGAGAGAGCAGCTAACGACCAACGAGGAGGGGAATCAGATGCGAGAACGGTCTCGTCAGCAAGGAGAAACTTACGTCAGAGAGAAGAGATGCTAGAAGACAACGAAATGGATAAAGGAGAAATGAGGAACGAAGGGAGCGAAGGAGGAGACGCCAAAGAGAAAGTACCGAAGAAAGATAACTGAGGAGAGCATTGGAAGAAACCAGATGGGAAGATCAAAGGCGAAGATTCGACGAAGAAATAAGGCGTATAGAAGAGAGGGCATGTGGAGGAGAGAGAAGACGCGAGGAAGATAGAATACGCGAAGAAGAGGAAAGACGCGAAGAAGAAAGGGAATACGAAGAAGAAAGGAGACGCGAAGATAGGAGACGCGAGGATGGAAGAAGAAATGGCGAAGAAAGAAGGAACATGTGAGACAAAGGTGGAGATAATATAAACCAAGCAGTCTTAAACGAGCTGCGAGATATGAGGTCAATGATTAATAACTCACGAAGAGGAGGGCGAGTACAACTGGCTGAGGCTATAGAGGAGGCTGGCAAATCCCCATTTACTCGCGATGTATTGGAGGTGGGGATGCCTGCGAGATGCTCATTACCTACCTTCGGGAGCATATTCGGTGGATCTGAAAGTGCAGTGCAACACTTGAATACACTCTTTCCTTAATGCAATGGGCATAAAATGAAGTTGTATTGTGTAAATATTTCCCTGCGAGCCTGACCGACGAAGCATTAGCGTGGTTTGATGGGTTGCCAGAGAGCTCAATCTATTCATTCAGAGACCTACAGAGGATATTCTTAAAAAAATACATAAGCAACAACATGCTAAGGCCTAAGATAGAAACTTTGTTCAATCTGAGACGAAAGCCTGGAGAAAGCCTGCGAAGTCTGGTGACGAGATGGAGAACTGTATGTAGTGAACTCGCAGGGAGGGTCGATGAGAAGAACTTCATTCTAGCCTTCGTGAACGCCATGATTCCTACAGACCTCTTGTACACTCAAATATTCATAATTCGTGATTCATTAACGATGAATGAATTGAGAGAGTACCAGGAGGAATATATTTCCCTGGAGGAGAAGCAGAGAGAAGTTGGCGGAATTGCACAAGTACCATCGAAAGAGGGAAGGTCGCGTCTTTTACCAAGGATGGCAAATGCAATAGAAAATGACTCGAAGCATGAAAAAGGGGAACCGTCAAATACAGTACCTGCGAAATTGATAGCAGTGTCAAGTGGAGATCAGGAATGGATCGATCAGCATCCGAGGTATATAGAGCCGAGGCAGAGAAACTATAAACCGCGAGGTGATAATTCGGGGAACCAGTGAATATATAATCAAGGTCAAAGGCACGGGGAAAGAAGACCACCATTTGAAGATGTAATGCTTCCTAGACTCAACACAACAGTGGAAAGAGTATGGGAGGCAATTGTATTGACAGAAGAAAATCCCGCTACTCCGAATCTAGGGAGAGAACCGCCACCAGGGTTCAAAAGCCATGAGTTTTGCAAGTATCACCGTTTTCACGGACACCACACAAACGACTGCAGAAACGTGCGAAGAATAATACTTCGTCTAATTGAAAAGGGGAAGCTCACCCATTTTCTAGAAAATCCGGCACCGCTACCACCACCACCACCTCGTGACAACAACCAGAACCAGGCGCAGGTGTACCGAATTGAGATAGATAGGGGAGCGCAGAGGCTAAATTGCAATTCAATAATTCATTTTGCGAAGGATATCCAACATTTTCATGATAATGTGCTTAAGAGAGTGTATAAAAGGGACTTTGAGGGAAATGAAATATTCAGTATTGCGAAGAAAGGACCATTGGAAGAGTGGCAGAAGAGAGCAATCTCTTTTTTAGCATTAGATGCACCATAAGGGGGAGCTTCACACAGAGATCCGTTGGTCATAACCTTAAATTTTGGTAAGCATTCACGATGGGAGAATGATCCTACAAAAGGTAGGAAGATATGGGCGATAGATAGAATCTTGGTGGACACCGGGAGTTCGGTAGATATTCTTTTCAATCACGCGTTCAAGACTATGGGTTACAAGGATTCCGATCTCGTACCATCCACTTACAATATATATGGATTCAATGGGGTTGCATCAAAGCCAAATGGTGAACTGGTTGCACTGTTTGTGTGGTAGATCTGGAATCATGGAAGACCTTGGATTCATGGAATAAAGGGGGTAGCATCAACTTTCCATCAAGCAATCCGATTCCCAACGCCAAGCAGAATAGGCGAGATAAAAGGAGACCAAAAGGATGCGCGAGATTGTAACGAAAAGGATGTTAATAATTACGAAAGAAGGCTGAAGAAAAAGAAAGAACAAAGAAAAAGAGTGTTAGAGGCAAAGAAGGAAGAAGAACTAATGGTTTACATGACAAAGGCAAAAGAAGGGTGGGCATCACTGATCGGTTGTCAGCCGAGAAAAAATAATTTCACTTTCTCGCTCTACTAAATATAAATGAAGTACGTGGTAAGAAAGACTTCGTATCCACAGAGAGACAATTGTTGTTATGCGATTTTCAGTTTCTAAGGTAACCAAGGGGGGATTTTTGTTATTTTAGCAAAGTAATAAAATAAAATAAATCAAAGCAAATAATTGGAATAATCAATAGAGAGAAGATATTGGTCACGGGATAGTATCATTCACAAACATGTATTTTCATCAATGACTAGAATTGGTATTTTAATCTCTCATTTACTAAAAGTCCTAGGATACCTTGATCGCAAGTATATCCCGCTAATTCCTTGATTTCATCACAACCACATTAAAAGATGCATATGTGAATTCTTCCTAGAAAGCAACCTAACGTGTAAAAGCACAATCAAGTTTAACTCCCTAAAAGCAGTAAGTTCTATGGAATAAGACTAATCAATGCAAACGAACGTGTAAAAGCACTAATCCGTTTTAACAAAAGTTATGATTCACTTGTGACTAGTAGGATATATCACTACAAGCACTACCCACAATTATGCTACTTAGAATCAGGGATAAACAACTTTTTCGTATTGAAAATCCTAATCTAGCAATAAAGATGAAGGCAAACTCAATCGATTCCGGACTCGACTAAACAAGCATTCAAACTATATAACACTATTAATTGTTAATCACAAACAATAAATTATTGAGACAAAACTAATTCATAGATTCAAATAACATGTTGAGAAATCAACTTTATCCCATAACCAATAATATGTGTTTAGCTACTCATAGCTTTTGAGTTCATCATAATAATAATCAATAATAAAATAATGAAGAAGATAAAAAACAAACGAGAAGCAAACCCTAGTTCCCGCTCTCCAAAACTTCCAGTAGAAAAAATATGTGATACCCAAAATTCTAGAAAACTTTCTCCTTTTGTAGCTTTTCCTCTTTCCAAAACTAGGTCTTCAAAGCCCAAAGTCCAATAACAAGATGTCCAATAACATGAAAGGAATACCCATGTGAAAATATGTCCCAAAAAATAGTCACCGGAAAGCTGGTATTATGGCCGGAAATTGGCCGGAGAAGTGACCGGAAAAGAGCTCAGGTGACCGGTGAAGTCCACCCGGTCACCGTTCAATGAGTCAACTCGGAAAGTCAGACCGAGTCAAGCGATCCAGAGAGTCAACCGGGTCAACTCGTTCAGATTAGCATCTTACTCAGCTGGATGGGCTGAGTGGCCAAGATCAGAGCCATCTTGCTCAGGCCATACATTGTTCTGCACCATCATTACACATCACCAGAGCAAATCCAGCCATGATAGCTGTGCCTTCTTCACAACTGCAGCTTTGTCTCTTGCCTGCTCTTCAAGTCAAAACCATTTCATTTCCCTGAGCAGCACCAGCTCATACCAACATTACATTGCAGTTCCATCACTCCAATTGCATTTCAACAATCTAGTTCTTACTCGCAGGTGCGAAAAACACCATCTTAACCTTGAAGTCTCCCATAACTCGCTGTAACCAACATGGCACAACCTACTTGACACCACCCGCAACTCAGACATCTTGCATACAACTCAATCCATTTACTGTAGCTCCAACTCAGTTTCTGCTTCAAACATTAACCACCATTTCTTCCAGTTCCATCTTACACAATCATCACCACAACTGCAACAAGATTGCTTCACATCCAATTTCGCCAGCTGAACAGTGAACCTGAGTTCCCAGATTACAACTCCAATGTTGTAATGCAACATTCCTGCAAAGCTGATTTCTTATGACTCTGCCAAACCTTCATCCACATACCACAACTGCGACTCCACAAACTCTTGGCAATCACCCTCAACAGCACATACCACCTGAATTGGTTTGTTTCTCTTCATCAACACAATGCCTCTTGCTTCAGTCCAGCTGCACAGACCATCAGTAGCTCATCATCTCAGTCACATATTACTAACTGCAATCAACACAAGCCATCAGTAATAACATCAGTGCCATTCTCTGCCTGCATCTGCTCTTGTAAGTTTCTCCTCAGGTCCATGTTTTCTCTACCATCATAGCTTCCCCATTTGATGAGCACCCCACAACACCTGCACCTTTACCAGTTCATCTGAGTCTAGCACAACATCAGAACTCACCATAACTCCACCTGCAAGTCCTAACACTCATCTAAACAGTGCCATACACCATTTCATACATCGCAGCATCATAAATCTGCAACAGCAGTTCCTTCATTGCAGGTGCACAACCAACTCAGGCCATTACTTCCATCTTCTACTTTCATGAGCACAGCTTCGAGCAATTCAAAACAACCCAAGATTTCAATTTCTTCTTTCATCATAATCTCAACATCTCCCATGAGTTTCAACATCTCAGATCTACCTTCTTCTCCATCTTCTTCTTACGAGTTCAACACAGAGACCATCATCTCTTCCAAGTTTGTTGTACATCTGTTCTACTGCCTCTTGAATCAACCCATCATCCTAAATTCCATATCCTTAGTGAACCAGATTCTGATTCCATAAACAACCCCATTTGTATTTCCTCTGATTCAATTAACAGCACATCATTCGTCATATTTCTTCTTCCTGTTACAAACCCTAGCGCCCATTTCTTTCATAAGCAGCATCATCATCTCTGGGTTCACTCAATCAACAGACTCAAATCTAACTAATCTGAACAGCAACAGATTCTCTTTCTTTGCGTTGAATCACACAAATTCTTCAAACCCTAATAATCAAATCGATCTCAAGCATCTGTTGCAGCTTCGCCTTCTCAATCTCTCCCTGAATTTCTCTCGATTTCTCTTCCTTTCTATGCATACCACTGGTGCCGCCATTCTTACAGGCAAAGAAAAAGAGGTAGAAGCAAATGATGAGAAAAATCATTTTTCTCTGAAGCTTAGGTCTTCTGTAGGAATTGAAGATGGATTTAACCACCCCAGCTCTGAGAACCCCAGAGTGTAGGCACCCAACATATTAATACAGGCCACCCAGTGAATATTTGGCCTGTCAGTCTCAGAAAACTGACAGTCCATACTTCATTCCTTGCGCAACCTTAGCCGGTTTCAAATGTAACTCGCATGTGAATTGATCTTTTTGCCTTTTACGCTCCAAATGGACAATTTCTCCATCTTTTGCTCATAATGACTCCATTGCACCTAATAGACTCAAAAGCAATCATAAGATATATATTTTACAAGAAAACTCGCAAAGAAAGCATAAACAATAGATAAATATTAAGGTGTTTACAACACTTATCAAATTCCCCCACACTTAGACTTTGCTAGTCCTCGAGCAAATCAAACAAAACTTATTCTAAAGGATACATATAACTCCGGTGAGGGTTTACTAGAGATATACCCATAAAACCTATTTTTCCAACTTGAAATTTCTCCGAAATGATAGCATCCAACGCGCTAAGAAGACATAGATTCTGCACACTAGTCATAAGAAGTTAGACACCTATATGAACACAATCTCATTCTTAAAAGTTGAGAGAGAAATAACCATCCCTTATCGAAAGAAATTCGGGTTCGGAGTGATCAAAAGTCTCGACTCTGCCTCATAAGAAAGGGTTTTATGATATTGCTCTCAATAATAAACAGCTTTTTATGGGTCACACATGTGTCCAGGTAGGAATGAAGAGAGAATACTGCGACACGTTGAATAGTAGGAAGGTAAAACCCTCCGAATTGTTTTGAAAACCCACATCTTTTATAATTTTGTAAACCCATTTTTCTGACGATCTCTAAGAAAGGAAATCAACCACTTAACGAAGGTGGGAATATGCTTACTTACCTCGTTATCCGTTCGGCGTGCAGTTAGCACCACTCTCACAGCATCCATAGAAACGTCTTCGGTCTTCAATCGGTGTCTTCATCTTCATCTTCGTCTTCGGTCTTCAACTCTTGATGATAAAATCTTGAACTTCGTAGAATCTTGACAATGTAACTCTTTTTCTCTAAATCCTTATTGCTTGAAACTTCATTATGGATATTCCTTCTTCCATTGGCTTTATTGAAAGAATACAAAACTAAAAACGAACTATACAAACCCAAAATATGATACAATGGATTTTTCTTGTCTTTTTTATTTTTGAGACAAGAAAAATAAAACAAATACAAAATGAAAACAAAACAAAACAAAACAAAATAAAATAATAAAACTAATAATGCACCTAACAAAATTTTCTCTTGTCTTTTTTTTTTTATGACAAGAGAAAATAAAATACAAATAAAATAAAATAAAATAAAATAAAAATGTAAGTACAAAGGCCATGGTGTAAGTACTTTACCGCTTTGTTCTTCACAACTTGTATGTATTGATATCATAAACTTCTCGAACTCTCATCCTTGATAATTTTCACTCTTTTACAATAGTCTTCAACTTGTAAAAATTATGCTCCTTGTCTTGTTGCTTTACTTGAATCTGAAATTTGCTCATTTCTGTATTGTTGCTTGTAAACCTTGAACGTCTTCAACTTTCCTTCGAATTTGTGATGCTCCTCTTGTTGATGATGATGGTGTTTCTATGGACCTATTGGTGTAGAGAGAGATAAAGTGGATGGTGCTAACTGCGAACAAGATTACAAGTGGTATGTAAGTTAGCAATTCGATGTCACCATCATGATTGATAAAATAGCACTCAAGAGATCAAAATAGCGCTTCTATTGGTGGGAGGTTGGGTAGCTCACCATTCTACCCGGAATTAACGTACGGTGACACACACTCTAAAAGCACATATTTAGACAGGCTCAAAGAATTGAAGGTCGGTGCCTCTCATGATGTAACATGGGTAGTCTCCACTATAGGGGACCACTACTCTAATACCGAATTCAGTCTGCACCTTATTTGCCACTGGCATGGTTAAATCCAACTTTAACTCTCATATAATTAAGAAACCCGATCATGTTCTCTGTCATCTCTAAGTTCAGTCACTCTTATGAGAATCTCGATGTAATCTTAGAGACATGTATACTATGTGACTCTAAACTAACTACAAGTTGGAGTTTTTTATTCACTAATTTACAAAAAAGTTGAAAATTTCATGAAAAATTTAGAATGCAAATACTTAACCACTCCCCCACACTTAAACTTTACATTGTCCTCAATGTAAATTGAGTCATCCAAAGTAAGTCAAGGTGGGAAATTCTAACATGATAATGTGACAAGAAATAAGAAAAAATAAAAACAAGAAAAGAAAAACTAAAAACAAGACAAGAAATAAAAACAAGACAAGAAATATTCATCCTTTGGGTTGCCTCCCATTTAGCGCTTGGTTTAAAGTCGTCATCCCGACTATCTCCTTGCTTTCTACGACTCCTCCAGAGGGAGTACATCCACAAAGTTAACTCCTTCCACCACTTCGGAAGTGAAATTCTCATAATATGGTTTCAACCGGTGCCCATTAACTTTAAGTTCTTTGCCTGTAGCTATGCTACGAATTTCTACTGCACCATGAGAAAACACATTAGTAACAATAAAAGGTCCGATCCATCGTGACCACAATTTACCCGGAAATAAATGCAAGCGAGAATTAAACAAAAGCACTTTTTGCCCAATGCAAAATTCTTTCCTAGAAATCATGTTATCATGAAATGCTTTCATCTTTTCCTTATAAATGTGTGAGCTTTCAAATGCATCATTGCGAAGCTCCTCTAGCTCTTGGAGTTGTAACTTCCTTTGCTTTCCAGCCCCATCCATCTCCATATTGCATTGTTTAATAGACCAAAACTCCTTATGCTCAATTTCAACGGGTAAATGACAAGGTTTACCATACACAAGCCTAAAGGGAGACATCCCGATAGGTGTCTTGTATGCGGTTCTATAAGCCCACAAAGCATCATTAAGTCGCATGCTCCAATCTTTCCTTGTTGGGTTCACCGTCTTCTCTAGAATGGATTTCACCTCTCGGTTAGACACCTCGGCTTGTCCATTTGTTTGGGGATGATAAGGTGTTGCAATCTTGTGCGACACATTGTACTTCTTCAACAAGCTTTGTAAAATCTTGTTTTTGAAGTGAGAACCCCCATCGCTAATTATGGCTCTTGGAATTCCAAACCTTGCAAAGATATTAGCTTGCACAAAATCTGAAACCACTTTAGAATCATTGGTTGGGGTGGCCTTAGCCTCCACCCATTTAGACACATAATCAACAACAAGTAAGATATAAAAATCCCCATGGGAGTTGACAAAAGGACCCATAAAATCAATACCCCATACATCAAAGACTTCAATAAATTGAATAAAAGTTTGTGGCATTTGATTTAGGGCACCTAGATTGCCTGTTCTTTGGCACCTATCACAAGTTGTACAAAATATATGTGCATCCTTAAACAAGGTTGGCCAATAAAAACCGCTTTCAAGTACCTTGTGAGCGGTTCTCTTACTCCCAAAATGTCCTCCACAATCATAAGAGTGACAAAAAGACAAGATAGAATTAAATTCATATTCGGGAACGCACCTTCTTATTACTTGGTCACTACAATGTTTCCATAAGTATGGATCATCCCATATGTATTGGTTTCCTAACTTCTTAAGTTTGTCCCTCTCAGCACGAGACAAGTTCTTTGGGATTTGTTTAGACACTAAGTAATTGACAATATCGGCATACCATGGTTCTCCAAAGGCAATTGAGAATAGTTGCTCATCAGGAAACTTTCACGCAATGGGATAGCTTCCTTGTCCACAGCAAGACGGCTCAAGTGATCCGCAACGGTATTCTCAATTCCTTTCTTGTCCTTGATTTCAATATCAAACTCTTGCAAGAGTAAAATCCATCGTATGAGCCTCGGTTTCGCTTCTTTCTTCATTAGCAAGTACCTAAGTGCTGCATGATCAATAAAAGACAACAACTTTTGTACCAATTAGATAAGAGCGAAACTTTTCCAAAGCAAAAACAATGGCTAACAACTCTTTTTCAGTGGTTGTGTAGTTTTGTTGGGCCTCATTTAACGTTCTAGAAGCATAATAAATAGCATGAGGTATCTTCCCCACACGTTGCCCAAGCACCGCACCAACCGCATAATCACTTGCATCACACATGAGCTCAAAAGGCTTGCTCCAATCCGGTGGTTTAATGATAGGGTCTGAAATCAAAAGTTCTTTCAAACGATTGAATGCCGCCATACACTTTTCATCAAAGTTAAAAACCACATCTTTTTGCAATAAGTTGCAAAGTGGTGATGCTATCTTGGAAAAATCCTTATAAATCTACAATAAAAACCTGCATGACCAAGAAAAGAGCGTATCTCCCTCACCGTAGTGGGAGGGGTTAAAGCACGAATAAGGTCTATCTTAGATTTATCAACTTCCAAGCCTTTAGAAAATTATTATATGGCCTAAAACTATGCCATGAGTTACCATGAAATGGAACTTCTCCCAATTTAGCACAAGGTTTGTTTCAACACATCGTTCAAGGATTAGAGACAAATTGTTCAAGCAAAGGTCAAATGAATCACCAAAGACACTAAAATCGTCCATGAACACTTCGATTATGTTTTCAACATATTCTGAAAAGATACCTACCATACACCTTTGAAAGGTAGCTGGAGCATTGCACAAGCCAAAAGGCATCCTTCTATAAGCAAAAGTACCGAAAGGACAAGTGAAAGTGGTTTTCTCTTGATCCTCCGGTGCTATCAAAATCTGATTGTAACCTGAATAGCCATCAAGGAAGCAATAGTAAGAGTGTCCAGCTAAACGTTCAAGCATTTGATCAATAAAAGGCAATGGAAAATGATCTTTCCTAGTGGTGGCATTCAATTTCCTGTAATCAATACAAACCCTCCAACCGGTTTGCACACGAGTTGGGACAAGTTCGTTCTTATCATTCTCCACCATTTGTCACACCCGATTTCTTTGGCACTACTTGTCTAGGGATCACCCACTTACTATCGGATATGGGGTAGATAACACCCACTTCCAAAAGCTTGAGTATCTCCTTTTTCACAACTTCCATCATAGGGGATTCAAACGACGTTGCGCTTCCCTTGTAGGCTTTGCATCGTCCTCCAAACGTATCTTGTGCATACAAACGGCAGGGCTTATACCCTTGATATCGGCAATTGTCCATCATATGGCCGTCTTGTACTTCCTTAGCACCCTTAGAAGTTTTTGCTCCTGTAATTCACTAAGCTCATTAGAAACAATCACGGGTAAATCTTCCTTGTCACCCAAATACAAGTACTTTAGGTGATCGGGAAGAGGTTTCAATTCTAACTTTGGAGATTTAACAATTGAAGGTACAAGCTTTTCATCACTGCATGGTAAAGAAATAAAAGAGATATTATGAGTTTCCGGGCATCCTTGTAGTGAATTAAGATCACCAAGGGCTTCCTTGACTTCATTACCACACTCTACACCATTATCCATGGATGTAGCTAACACGGTTTCCAAAGCGTCATCACCATTTAATTCAAACATTTGTTGTGTCAATGTATCCATAACATCAATGGAGAAACAAGAGTGGACATCACTAGGATATCTCATCGTCTCGAAAATGTTGAAACGTATTGTTTCTCCATCAAACTCCATAGTTAGCGTTCCCTTGTCCACATCAATAATGGTTTTCGCCGTTTTCATGAAGGGACGCCCAAGTAGCAATGGAAGAGACGAGTCCGGTGAATCTTCATTCATCTCTAACACACAAAAGTCAGCTGGAAAGACAAGTTGATTAACCTGCACAAGAACATCCTCAACAATACCCATTGGGTAAACATTAGAGCGATCGGCTAGTTGCAATACAATTCCAGCCTTTTTAAGAGGACCTAACTCAAGTGAATTATACATAGATGCCGGCATAACGTTAACGGATGCACCTAAATCCAACATAGCTTTGTTAAATGTAGTGTTACCAATTGTGACGGGAATGTCAAAGCTACCGGGATCCTTGCACTTAAGTGGGATTTTGGGTTGTAAGATTTCCGAAGCATTCTCCCCCACACTTAGCACTTCATTACCTTTTTGCCTTTGCTTATTGGTACACAAGTCCTTCAACACCTTTGCATACTTTGGAACTTGCTTAATAGCATCAATGAGTGGTATGTTCACATGGATCTTTTTAAGAACGTCTAAAATCTCCTTTTCTAGTTCCGCCTTCTTAGAACTTGCAAATCTGCGAGGGAAAGGTAAAGGAGGAACATAAGTAGAAACCGGAGTTTTAGAGTTAGGAATAGGTACCTCAGAAGTTTGGGGAGAATTATCATTCTTCTCCTCCAAAACAGGTTCCTTTGGTGTTTCCACCTTGCCCGAATCAGTAACCTCGGGTTGCACAAGTTGTGTACCACTTCTCAACGTAATAGCATTGACACCCTCTTTTGGGTTAATAGGTTGAGAAGGTAGTTTCCCACTATTTTGTGCCTTCAATTGGTTCAACTCAATAGCCATGGAGCCCATTTGTGTCTGCAACTCCTTGATAGCACTCTTAGTTTCATGCTGACTTTCTTTAAACATGGTCGAAATGCCATGCATCATTGTTTGAAGCTTTGAATCGATATCGGAACCTTGATTTTGCATTGGTTGTTGTGCTTGTGGTTGCTGAAATTGTTGTTGTTGTGGTTGAAATCCACTCGGACGGTTGAAAGTAGGTTGTTAGACTGCACCTTGCTTGTTGGCATAGCTAAAATTGGGATGATCTCTACATCCTGGATTGTAAGTGTTAGAATAGGGATCATACCGTCTTTGTTGATTTGGAAAGACCGCATTAGCTTGCTCGTCTTCATAAGCTTGAGAGGAACTTGGTATCACCGTGGCTGCAACTTGTTGCATCATTCTTTGTCATGTTATCCATTTGTTGACGAAGTTCCTCGACCTCGCTCACTTCATTTACTTTCCTAAGAAGCACATCCGAACCACGACTCAATAATTGTTGGGAGTTTGCTGCCATGTTTTCAATCAACTCTCTAGCTTGTGCCACTGTCTTGCTCAGTAGTGCACCACCACCCATGACATCAAGAAGATTCCTATCACTTGATTGGAGTCCTTCATAGAAGTATTGGATGATCATAGCGTCATTGAATTGGTGGTGAGGGCAGCTTGCCACCAATCTCTTGTATCGTTCCCAACATTCATATAAGGATTCTCCCACATTTTGCTTCATCCCACAAATCTCCTTGCGAATTTGAGTAGCCTTTGATGCAGGAAAATATCTCTATAAAAAGAGTTTCTTCAGCCCATTCCATGTCGTGACACATCCGGGAGGCAAATAGTACAACCAATCCTTAGCACTATCCATCAAAGAGAAACGAAAAACTTTCAACATTGCACCATCCGCCTCAATATCCGCTGGAAGCATGGCCATGACAATGGTGTGGAAGTCCATAAGATGCTTGTTTGGGTCTTCATTCACCATGCCATGGAACTTTGGTAATTCTCTAAGCAACCCCGGCTTGATCTCAAAAGTAGAGTTTGTTTGAATACACCCATGTTGTGTATCAAGCCTATGAGAAGCCAAGTCCTTGAGTGTACGATTCGCATCACCCATTGTTTCTTCTTCTTCAACTTGTGGTTCGTCTACAAATGGAACCTCTTGTTCTCCTTCTAGTTGTAACTCTTCTTCCACTTCTAACTCTTGATCTTCTATTGTGTCTTGACTTGGTTGGAGTATTGTGCCTCTTCGAGTAGCTATCCCACACCTTGGATAGTTCCAATCTTTAGAAGCCAGCGATTAGGTACCTGAAAACAATTCTCGCAAACAAGTGAGAAACAAGACAAGAAAACAAAAGGCAATGATAAAAGCATAAATTATAAAAAGAAACTAAAAACTTAATAACAAGCCGTATGCCTCCTCGGCAACGGCGCCAAAATTTGATCGGTTGTCATCCGAGCAAAAATAATTTCACTTTCTCACTCTACTAAATATAAATGAAGTACGTGGTAAGAAAGAGTTCGTATCCCAGAGAGGCAATTGTTGTTATGCGATTTTCAGTTTCTAAGGTAACTAAGGGGGGATTTTTGTTGTTTTAGCAAAGTAATAAAATAAAATAAAGCAAGGCAAATAATTGGAATAATCAATAGAGAGAAGATATTGGTCACGGGATAGTATCATTCACAAACATGTATTTTCATCAATGACTAGAATTGGTATTTTAATCTCTCATTTACTAAAAGTCCTAGGATACCTTGATCGCAAGTATATCCCGCTAATTCTCTGATTTCATCACAACCACATTAAAAGATGCATATGTGAATTCTTCCTAGAAAGCAACCTAACGTGTAAAAGCACAATCAAGTTTAACTCCCTAAAAGCAGTAAGTGCTATGGAATAAGACTAATCAATGCAAACGAACGTGTAAAAGCACTAATCCGTTTTAACAAAAGTTATGATTCACTTGTGACTAGTAGGATATATCACTACAAGCACTACCCACAATTATGCTACTTAGAATCAGGGATAAACAACTTTTTCGTATTGAAAACCCTAATCTAGCAATAAAGATGAAGGCAAACTCAATCGATTCCGGACTCGACTAAACAAGCATTCAAACTATATAACACTATTAATTGTGAATCACAAACAATAAATTATTGAGACAAAACTAATTCATAGATTCAAATAACATGTTGAGAAATCAACTTTATCCCATAACCAATAATATATGTTTAGCTACTCATAGCTTTTGAGTTCATCATAATAATAATCAATAATAAAATAATAAAGAAGATGAAAAACAAACGAGAAGCAAACCCTAGTTGCCGCTCTCCAAAACTCCCAGTAGAAAAATATGTGATACCCAAAATTCTAGAAAACTTTCTCCTTTTGTAGCTTTTCCTCTTTCCAAAACTAGGTCTTCAAAGCCCAAAGTCCAATAACTAGATGTCCACCAAGCCCATATGTGAGGAATACCCATGTGAAAATATGTCCCAAAAAATAGTCACCGGAAAGCTGGTATTATGGCCGGAAATTGACCGGAGAAGTGACCGGAAAAGACCTCAGGTGACCGGCGAAGTCCACCCGGTCACCGGTCAATGAGTCAACTCGGAAAGTCAGGCCGAGTCAAGCGATCTAGAGAGTCAGCCGGGTCAACTCGTTCAGATTAGCATCTTACTCAGCTGGATGGGCTGAGTGGCCAAGACCAGAGCCATCTTGCTCAGGCCATACATTGTTCTGCACCATCATTACACTTCACCAGAGCAAATCCATCCATGATGGTTGTGCCTTCTTCACAACTGTAGCTTTGTCTCTTGCCTGCACTTCAAGTCAAAAACATTTCATTTCCCTAAGAAGCACCAACTCATACCAACATTACATTGCAGTTCCATCACTCCAATTGCATTTCAACAATCCAGTTCTTACTCGCAGGTGCGACAAACACCATCTTAACCTTGCAGTCTCCCATAACTCGCTGTAACCAACATGGCACAACCTACTTGACACCACCTGCAACTCAGCCATCTTGCATACAACTCAATCCATTTGTTGTAGCTCCAACTCAGTTTCTGCTTCAAACATTAACCACCATTTCTTCCAGTTCCATCTTACATAATCATCACCACAACTGCAACAAGATTGCTTCACATCCAATTTTGCCAGCTGAACAGTGAACCTGAGTTCCCAGCTTACAACTCCAATGCTGTAATGCAACATTCCTACAAAGCTAATTTCTTATGACTCTGCCAAACCTTCATCCACAGACCACAACTGCGACTCCATAAACTCTTGGCAATCACCCTCAACAGCACATACCACCTGAATTGGTTTGTTTCTCTGCATCAACACAATGCCTCTTGCTTCAGTCCAGCTGCACAGACCATCAGTAGCTCATCATGTCAGTCACAAATTACTAACTGCAATCAACACAAGCCATCAGTAACAACATCAGTGTCATTCTCTGCCTGCAGCTGCTCTTGTAAGTTCTTCCTCGGGTCCATGTTTTCTCTACCATCATAGCTTCCCCATCTGATGAGCACCCCACAACACCTACACCTTTACCAGTTCATCCGAGTCTAGCACAACATCAGAACTCGCCATAACTCCACCTGCAAGTCCTAACACTCATCTAAATAGTGCCATACACCATTTCATACATCGCAGCATCAGAAATCTGCAACAGCAGTTCCTTCATTGCAGGTGCACAACCAACTCAGGCCATTACTTTCATCTTCTACTGTCATGAGCACAGCTTCGAGCAATTCAAAACAACCCAAGATTTCAATTTCTTCTTTCATCATAATCTCAACATCTCCCATGAGTTTCAACATCTCAGATCTACCTTCTTCTCCATCTTCTTCTTACGAGTTCAACACAGAGACCATCATCTCTTCCAAGTTTGTTGTACATCTGTTCTACTGCCCCTTGAATCAACCCATCATCCTAAATTCCATCTCCTTACTGAACCAGATTCGGATTCCATAAACAACCTGATAGACACATTTTTGTGTCTAATTTGATCTCAATACTATATATTGTTGGCACTCGATTTTGTACTTATTATGGTGTTTTATGTGTGTGTAGGTATTTTTGGGAAATAAACATTTTTGGAAAAATCGGCTCGAAAAACAACTCAGAGAACCCCCGGAGGACACATGTTATTCGGACTCTCAGTTTTGGATAAGGGGCACCTCAATTACTAAGGGAAACCTCAATTTATAAGGGGCACCTTCTTTACTATTTGCACCCTGGGCGACAAGCGCTATTCGCACCCCCATATTTATTAGGGGGAGGTCATCTTCTTCACGGGAAGAACAGATTTTGGCGGGAAGATTTTGTTTGAAATTCTGGTTCCCTGCGAGATATTCTGGATCGATTTTGGGTAGGAGTTTGCGAGATTTAATCGTTCATATGGATTAATACCAGCCTGTTACGTCAAAACAGGTTTGGTAAGTGTTTAGGTTTCGAAAAAAAAGGAATATATTCACCGATACGAAGAAAATATGGTTGGAGTTATCCTCGGGATTCTTTGAGTTATTTCTGGGAGTTGCATGAAGCTGCAAAGGGTTTGAGTTCGTCTGGAACGTGTTTCTGCATGATAGGAGTGTTTCAGTTGTGAGTTAACGCGTGAAGAAGTAAAACAGAGTAAGAAAATCTCGGTTATTTCCTTTTAGTAAAGAGAAGATATTCTCGCATTAAACCGAGATTATTTGAAGGCTGTCGAGTATAAATAGTCTGTGGAGGTAGCAGGGAAGGGGGATGGAGAGTTTGGGATAGTTTAGAGCATCACAGAGGCTCAAAATCAACAACCAGAAAAAATTGTTTCTGCTGGTGTAGTGAAGAACACGAAGAACATAAGACCCACAAGCGACCGTCGTTCTTCAACAGTGTTAACGACTCACATCTGAGGGTCGTAGTTCAGAGACAGTCTTAAATCAACAGTGACAACGACATGAAGGTTTTATCGTTCTTTACAACAGCTCGGTTTGTAACACTTATAACTGTTACAAACCCGGTTTTTTATTTGATATCTCTCATTTTCATCATTTGTAAGCACCTTTGAGCAATAAAATCATATTTTGAGCGTGTTTCCAACATGATGAGCTAAACCCATCCTCTGGGGCGACGGAGGAAGCCATTCTCTCAAGAATTATGTGGTAATATTTACTTTATTAATTTATGCAATATTTTTATATGATTAATTGCATCGATAAAAAATGAATTAAATGATTTTTATTAATCAAATGTGTTTTCTCTTGATGATGCATGCTTAGTTTTACACTCTTGATGCATTATGCTTGCGACTAACATTTGATATTTTGGAAATCTGATTTTGGCAATACTTTAGAATCAAATCAATTGTTTAAATTATATGATATAAATTGATTTATAACCACTTAAGTATTGATGAATGGTGAAATCCTAGCTCCAGCCTCTCCATAATTTTTACAACATTTTGTATTTTGAGTTTGTTATAATTCTGCTTTAAAAATTAAGTCTAAAAATCTGCTTTCACAAGTCTCAACGAACCTATTACTACAACATCATTGAAAATAACCATCAATTTTTGGCGCCGCCGACGCGGACTTGTCTTTAGGCTAGAGTTTTTAGATTTTTTTTTTTTTTTTAGGTTTTTATTCGTTTTTATTTTATTTGTTCTTCTTTACGTTTTTGGGTTTTTGTCTTTTCCTTACAGAATTTGGAATTCGGAGCGAAAGAAAATTTTGCCAAACCTTTTGGTGAATACTTAAAGATTGGGAGTAAAAGGCAAAGCGAAAGGAGCGAAAGAAGAAGATTTTTTTTTTTTATAAAAAAGAGAGAAAAAAAAAAGAGAGAGGCATTTTTATTTTTATTTTTTTAGACTTTCCTTTTCTTTTGCACTTTTATTTTTTTTTGGACTTTGGACTTGGACATTTGGACACTTAGACATTCTTTTATTTTTAAACCATACGGAAGGGTAGTATAAATATAAACTGTGTGCAGAGAAGGACGGCGATTACGATATCGTCTCGGCCCCTCGGGTTCGTACATGATATAGGAGTCGTGGCCCGAGTCGACTGCAACGGTTAGTCCCCCGTCTGGAACGGGAGGTAAGTTTGTCGAAACACTCGCGAATCCCCTACCAGTGAGTTACTGTCTTCCTTCGTGTGAATATATGCTGAGGACTTGAAAACGACTGTTTTAATTTCCTAGTAAAGGGAAAGGACTGGCCATACAAGATAAGGGTTCGGATTTCATCACCGTTCTCTTCTTGCCCGCCTTAGGAGAACAATACTTAACGCGAACCTAAGCCTTAAAATTTGAATAGAACGAGACCGATAGGGTAACGAGCTTAGTAGGAAAGTCGCTCGAAAAATATTGGTTACTCTTTTAAGCATACTTCGAAGTTCATGATGGTTTATGTAAGTTGAATGCGTGACTGCGCCGCCTTGTAATGCGGTGAGGCCTTGGGTATCAAAGCTCCACGGAGCTTCCCTCGCCTTGATTCAACTTACTTTGACTCGGATTGATCCAGAAGGGTTTGCTTAGATTGTAACATATTCCCTTTCGAAGGATTAGAAGTTGGTCTAGAAAACAATCTAAGTGGAGCCATCATGCTTTTTGTTTGCTAGACATCATTAGGTTTGTTGTGGTGGAGTCAGCCTTGTTTGTGTTTGCATAGAACTTCTCTTCCTTTTTAGGATTTTTCTTTTTCTTTTGTTTTTCTAGTGTATGCCCGAGGTTATTAGAGAGCGGGCTTGGAAAAGAGACAATCTAGGTCGTTTGATTAGTGACAAACCTAGTAGTTCTTCTTGTGGAAGCAGGGAGCTCGAAGACTCTTCTTTTGAGAGCCCCGTTTTTGGAAACTTCAGTTTTGAGAATTTGTCTCTTCGTGAGGAAAGTACCCCTAGTACTTGTGTGTGCGATGATGGCAACTTTGAAAGATTACATGTTCCCAACTAGGACCAACCGAGCTTCGTGCATTAAATTGCCCAATACGGATAATTTCGAGATAAAACCTAGTATTCTTCGAGATGATTCCTATATTCTTAGGAAAAGATGATGAGAACCCTTATTTTCATATTAGGGACTTTGAGGAAATTTGCGGGACGGTTAGAATAAAAGACCTTCGATGAAGTCTTGAAACTTAAGATGTTTCCCTTTTCCTTGAGAGATAAAGCCAAGACACGGGGTGAACAACCTACCATCCGAATCCATTGAAACATGGCAGGAAATGATTGCGGTTTTCTATATGAAATTCTACCCTAAGCATAAACTGCAGTTGTTAGGCAGAAAATCAGTGCTAGTGTGCAACAAGAGGGAGAGTCTCTTTATAGGTTTTTAGAGAGATTCAATGATCTCCTATCCCAGTGTCCTCACCATGGATTTGATAAGATGAAACTTGTGAAGATTATTTATAATGGTTTAGAATATTCGACTAAATCCATGGTCGAGTCTATGTGTGCCGGTGACTTCACAAATAAAACTGTTGATGATGCTTTTACCTTCTTAGGAACTATCATTTGAAAAATCCCAACGGTGGGAGCCTTGTGTTGAACCCCTAAAAGACTCTTGGTCAATAGAAGTGGCACCAATGTGGTAGATACAAGCTTCGAGTCGGATGCTAAGTTTCTTTGCTTTGTCTAGAAGGTTAGAAGCTTTGGAAATGGGTCGGTCTAAAAATAGGTCCCTTGTTGAACCTAATAGAGCCTCTCAAGTCTCTAGTTGTGGAATAGAGCCCGATAACTCATTTTGGGAAGGTCATGTTAGTGAAGAACAAGCCCATGTTTGTCTATAACAACGCTAGGTTTGAGAACCGTCAAAAGTTTGACCCATACTCGAGAGACCTACAACCCTAGTTGGAGAAACCATCCTAACTTTTCTTGGTCTAAGGGCGAGAATCAAGGTCGGTCTAGTAATTCTCGGCCTCCCCGGGTTTTGGTTATACTCGGAACCCTTCGGGTCAAACCAGGTTTGAGAACACTTCGAGAAAAAGATCTCTACCTTAGAAGAAGCTCTTACTATGTTAGTAAAGAACCATGATATGTTATCACCAACCACCTTAGCTTTCAACAAGAAACCAGGCGAGAACCATAAGGATAATTCCCAGGACTCTTGCTAAATTAGAACTTCAAGTCGGCCAAATAGCTAAGTATTTAAGTGAGAGAGAAGAAGGTAAGTTTCCTAGTCAATCTCAACCCAATCCTAGGGGGTCCATCAAATATCTTTAGTTGGTGAGGAATCATCAAACCATGTGAACTCGATAAAAACCCTTAGGAGCGGTAAAACGGTAGACAATAAGGTAGCCATGCCTAGTGGACATACTGTAGTTCCACCTTCTACGTCCCAAGAGGAACCCGTAGCTGAGGAAACTGAAACAATCCCTAAGGAGTCCCAAGAAATTCCTGATAGGACTACCTTTGTGCCTAGAGCCCCATATCCGCAGTTGTTATCCCCAACGAAGAATGAGTCAACATTCAACGAGATAATGGAAACATTTAAACAGGTGAACATCAATATTACGTTATTAGAAGCAATTAGGCAGATGACTGCTTATGCCAAGTTCCTAAAAGATCTTTGTACACGAAAGCGTAAGCTTAATGTCCAAAAGAAAGCCTTTTTAGCTGGTCAAGTAAGTTCCATTATTCTGAACCAAACACCCCCTAAGTATAAGGACCCTGGATGCCCCACCATTTCTTGTGCGATTGGTAATCACATGGTCGATAAAGCTTTACTTGACTTAGGAGCTAGTGTTAACTTACTCCCGTATCATGTTTACACCCAGCTAGGTCTTGGTAAGTTGAAACCGACTAAAATGACTCTACAATTAGCTGATAGGTCTGTAAAAGTCCCTCGTGGTGTCATAGAGGATGTTCTGATTGAGGTTGATAAGTTATTTATCCAGTAGATTTCGTTGTTCTAGACACCCAACCTGTTCAAGACCCAAATGCTCAAATCCCAGTGATTCTAGGTCGCCCATTTTTAGCCACACTAATTTGTCATCAATTGTAGGACCGGGCTTATGAACATATCCTTTGGTAATATGATCACTTTGAACTAAATGTCTTTAATGTTACTAGACAACCTTTCGAGAATGATGATTTAGAAGAAGTGAATATGATTAGCACTTTAGTTCAGGATAATTGGCATGACACTCTCCTGGGAGATTCTTTAGATGAATTTGAGGAAACCATTCTCTTAGACCAGATGTGTAATCAATCTTTAGAAGAATCCCTTGATTATTTTAAAGACTCTTCGGACCTAGAAATCCAGGCAATAGTGTTAGGTCTTTCTAAGAATAATGATGACCCTAAGTTTGGGGGTAGAGAACTAGAAGAAGCTCTTGAGTATTTTAAGGACTCTGAGGATCCAGAAATTCAAGCAATAGTTAGAGGTTTGTCTATGAGTAGTGAAATCCCTAAATTTGGGGGTAGTGATGGTTCTTGTGATTGTCATGTATCCCTAATTAGAGTCCCTAACTTGGGACTCGAGCCATGTGCGTCTGAGATATTACTCGAGTCTATTCAGACTCAGCAACCCGATCCTCATGATACTGTCCAGGAGGTAACTCAGGTATTAGAGACCCGTTTTTCGAATGAATCTATTTATCAAGATACACATATGAAGCTCAATTATGCTACCCAGATGAACCTAGTTGTCTTGACAGAAACCTTAGACGAGGATGTGCTCCTCTATTCATTTATCTGAACCAGTGCAGTTGTCTGATATTGGTGTTAGCTCTATTTGGTCTTATGGACCCACAACTATTTCGGCTATTGGTGTATGACTTTGGAAAGTGAAGATCCTTTTTGAGGTATTTGATGTCTGGCTGAAGACTTTAAACTTAGCACTCCTTGGGAGGTATCCATTGCTCATGCAACACGGTAATATTTTTCCTCATTTCCCTCTAGTGGTAACGGTTTCTCCTTGTTCATGTTTTTAATTTCATCTTTAGAACATTGAGGACAATGTTAGATTTAAGTTTGGGGGTATGGGAGAAACTTTTTAGTTGCAATAAATAAAACTCCAGAGCCTAGAAATTTATGTTTATTAAGGATGGCACTAACCAATCTAAGTGGATGGAAGCATCTTGGTTATAGGAGTTGAGGAACCAATCTGATTAGATGGAAACATCTAAAGAGTCTATTCATAAAAGCACGAGCTCGGGTGTTAGAAAAGAAAACATGGTAGTTTCGCCATATCCTCGTGATGGAAACATCGAAAGAATCCTGATCACTTCTTTTTCTTTTTGTTTTTACCATTGCTAGGGTGAAATAGAGTGACTGAGATAAAAAAAAAAAAGAAAAAAAAATAATTAAAAAATAATAATAAAAAATAATGAGACCATACCACCAGACCAACCGGAATAAATACAATAAAGTCGACCACTGGTACCCTTGTATATGCCAGCTGAGTTGACCTAGAGTTAGGATTATCGACCACTGGTTCCCTTGTATATGCCGGTGTGTTTATATTAGTCGAACCAGATATCTCAGTCCATTAGGATAGGTTCACCTTAGTCAACATATCATCCACGTTTTTCTACATCCATCTTCTTAATCTATCCATGTGATTGGTTGACTCCGGTTTATGATGTCCAGAAACTATCTGAGTAGAGCTTTGTCACTTTATATGAATTTTAGTATGCTTGAGTGCAAACTCGTGTACATCAATTGGAATTTCGCATCAGGGTACTTCCTCCAATAGTCAATGATTGTATGCCAACCAAGGAGATTCTTTAGTGCCTTCCAAGGTTCTGCGTAGATAGCTAGGGTGCAGAGTAAAGGTTTTGTGGGTACACCTCTGGTAAACCCTCCGGAGACAACACTCCGCCACTAGGGCCACCTAGCGGTTTAACGGCTTGCTGCACGTGCCAAGTGTAGTCATTTTATTTTCTAGAATAAATTTGCTCGAGGACTAGCAAATAATAAGTTTGGGGGTATTTGATAGACACATTTTTGTGTCTAATTTGATCTCAATACTATATATTTTTGGCACTCGATTTTGTACTTATTATGGTGTTTTATGTGTGTGTAGGTATTTTTGGGAAATAAACATTTTTGGAAAAATCGGCTCGAAAAACTACTCAGAGAACCCCCGGAGGACACATGTTATTCGGACTCTCAGTTTTGGATAAGGGGCACCTCAATTACTAAGGGAAACCTCAATTTATAAGGGGCACCTTCTTTACTATTTGCACCCCAGGGCGGCAACTGCTATTCGCACCCCCATATCTATTAGGGGGAGGTCATCTTATTCACGGGAAGAACAGATTTTGGCGGGAAGATTTTGTTTGAAATTCCGGTTCCCTGCGAGATATTCTGGATCGATTTTGGGTAGGAGTTTGCGAGATTTAATCGGTCATATGGATTAATACCAGCCTGTTACGTCAAAACAGGTTTGGTAAGTATTTTGGTTTCGAAAAAAAAGGAATATATTCACCGATACGAAGAAAATATGGTTGGAGTTATCCTCGGGATTCTTTGAGTTATTTCTGGGAGTTGCATGAAGCTGCAAAGGGTTTGAGTTCGTCTGGAACGTGTTTCTGCATGATAGGAGTGTTTCAGTTGTGAGTTAACGCGTGAAGAAGTAAAACAGAGTAAGAAAATCTCGGTTATTTCCTTTTAGTAAAGAGAAGATATTCTCGCATTAAACCGAGATTATTTGAAGGCTGTCGAGTATAAATAGTCTGTGGAGGTAGCAGGGAAGGGGATGGAGAGTTTGGGATAGTTTAGAGCATCACAGAGGCTCAAAATCAACAACCGAGAAAAAATTGTTTCTATTTGGTTTAGTGAAGAACACGAAGAACATAAGACCCACAAGCGACCGTCGTTCTTCAACAGTGTTAACGACTCACATCTGAGGGTCGTAGTTCAGAGACAGTCTTAAATCAACAGTAACAACGACATGAAGGTTTTATCGTTCTTTACAACAGCTCGGTTTGTAACACTTATAACTGTTACAAACCCGGTTTTTTATTTGATATCTCTCCTTTTCATCATTTGTAAGCACCTTTGAGCAATAAAATCATATTTTGAGCGTGTTTCCAACATGATGAGCTAAACCCATCCTCTGGGGGCGACGGAGGAAGCCATTCTCTCAAGAATTATGTGGTAATATTTACTTTATTAATTTATGCAATATTTTTATATGATTAATTGCATCGATAAAAAATGAATTAAATGATTTTTATTAATCAAATGTGTTTTCTCTTGATGATGCATGCTTAGTTTTACACTCTTGATGCATTATGCTTGCGACTAACATTTGATATTTTGGAAATCTGATTTTGGCAATACTTTAGAATCAAATCAATTGTTTAAATTATATGATATAAATTGATTTATAACCACTTAAGTATTGATGAATGGTGAAATCCTAGCTCCAGCCTCTCCATAATTTTTACAACATTTTGTATTTTGAGTTTGTTATAATTCTGCTTTAAAAATTAAGTCTAAAAATCTGCTTTCACAAGTCTCAACGAACCTATTACTACAACATCATTGAAAATAACCATCACAACCCCATTTGTATTTCATCTGATTCAATTAACAACACATCATTCGTCATATTTCTTCTTCCTGTTACAAACCCTAGCGCCCATTTCTTTCATAAGCAGCATCATCATCTCTGGATTCACTCAATCAACAGGCTCAAATCTAACTAATCTGAACAGCAAAAGATTCTCTTTCTCTGAGTTGAATCACACAACTTCTTCAAACCCTAATAATCAAATCGATCTCAAGCATCTGTTGCAGCTTCGCCTTCTCAATCTCTCCCTGAATTTCTCTCGTTTTCTATTCCTTTCTCTGCATACCACTGGTGTGACGCCCCAACCTAATCACCTGCTTAACTAATAGGATTACAACCTAATTGAAGCATCAAACCCAGATCACCGATTCTAAGAATCATAATTACATAAAGTGCTAATGACAAAGCCCAAACTCTTTAATATTATACACATGATAAATCTCTCGAGTGATAGGAATATATTAATGTGTTGTTTTACAGAATAAATATAGAATACATATATATAAAAGATTCACAACATCTTTAGCATCGTTAAAAGCTTTAAGCTACAAAATCAGATATCTTCACGCGCACCATTGCTTCTGATTACTGAAACTGAAGTGGGAACGAGTGATCACATCATCCCAAAGGGGTGCTCAATGGAAAACATATAACTTTGAAGTAATCACTAACATGTTTCACAGTTCTAAAAGATAATGAAAGTAGAACATAATATTAGAAGAAAACAGATAACACCTTTTACACACAACACGAAGCAGAATATTGCTTCAATTCATATCCCCAGATATTACGTCCATAGTGGTAATATCCGTGGAAGATCCACCTCCGGATGGATCAACGAGAAACGAATTAAACAACCTAAACATATGTTATCCCAACTTCGTCTCACTCAATGGAAGAGAAGATGCTAGGAATAACTCCAGTCTCAACTGATAGCATGAATCCAGGTACCGTAAGATATTATCGTGGAATGCGTACTCCTCATAATACCCAATGCCACCATCTAAGTCTAGAATATAATAAGATTTTTGATTACTATGATCTGACCCCGCACAGCAGTTTCACAAAAGGCCCAATCATTATTCGTAGGCCGAAGTCTTCAAATAATGACTATATCCAGTCAGAACCTAGAATTTCTTCCTAAGTCAAGGTCATAGTAACCCAGTCATTCTACTAAGACTGCCCAATCAAGTATAATATGCACATGAGTGACTTCCCCAAATAAAATAGTATATATAATAATCAACCGGGGTAAAGCCGGACTACTAAGTAATAATCAACCGGGGTAAAGCCGGACTATCTTAAGACAATAAAATGTAATACTATTTATCCGGGGTAAAGCCGGGCTACTAAGTAATAATCAAACAACGTAGCGTTGCCCTACTAAACTTAGCCAAGAGCTATGGGGAAACACACACTCTTCGCGGGGAAACCACACAATGCATATTATACAACATACCCATTGAATTTCAAACAATATGCTTACAGAAATTAACGACTCATCATGCTCGCAGATAAAGTAAACTTAATGATTACAAGAAGGTTACAGAGTTCCCACTTGTTTGATGACAAGCCACGCCTACCTTGAAATTCATAATCCACCAGTTCATCCATTGAATCGTTCGTTGTTAATATAAACTAACTGTTAATCACACAAGCAATCCAATAATTTATCTAATAGGCTCATACAATGTTCATAACATAATTTCATACAAGTTTCTAGTTATAGGCTAAGTGAATAACTAATGGTTCTAATTTTATTAATGGTTATATAACATGGTATTCGGTGTTCTAGGCATAAATTAATATCTACTTATCTGAATGGGGTCAAATTGAGTGTCATCGGAAAGCCACGAAAAATCCTACAACTTTGCAGAAGAAACTGAAAGTAAATTCGAAACAAAGTGGTCCAAAAACTCAAATTAAGATTTCTGGCCCTAAACTCAAGCCCACGTGCCTACCTGGTACGGCCCATCAAACCAGCCCACTAAACCGATTCAGACCTATACCATCTGACTTGGTCTAACTCTTAAGTCAGCTAATCTAACTCATTGGCTCACCGAGTTGACTCGGTATTTTCTCAAACAGTTGATGGACACTTCTAATCATTTTCACATAAGAAGTTTACAATCAGAAATAATTATATCTCTAGACAGAGCATACGGATCTAATTTTGATGCCATCTAGATCACTCTTAATAAATCAAAAAGAATCATTTAATGGCTCTATGAAATCATAAGATCACCCTCTACAACCTTTCCATACAGAATAGTTTCCAATTCTAAGTAGAACCTATCTAGAAAGTTTCATACATACCTATACATGCGACTGTTACACACAGATTCAGTCGCGACTAGCCATTTTCGGTCGCCCATATCTCACTGGTTTCTCAACCAAAATTGACGAACTTTATATGTGTAGAACCATCACAAGATGAACTACGATTTGTGTTTATAGATCCATGTCTAAATATCACTATAAGGTATCTATAATTGTCTATACATATTGGGCAGAGATTACCATATTCCACATAAAATCATAACATGAAAAACATGATTTCCAAAGTATTTGATTAGTTGATTTCCAACATATATTCACTATTTATGAGTTACCCAAACCTTAAAAAGATACTACAATGAAATATTAAGGTTACCTTGATTGTTTTCTATAAGTTTCCATCATCATATCACAAGTTAACAATCATCACCATCTTTTCTATCACGAACAACAATAACACATCTTTAATCTTCCCCTTCTCTCTTTCTCCCATGTTCTCTGAGAATCTAACTAAAATTACTGTCTTCCCTCCCCTCTTCTTCAATTCCATCATCACCATAAGTAAACTCCCATTCCTAAACTATAGTTCTTTCTCTCTGTTCTCACAATTAACTAAGGTAGATAAATAAAGAAGCAAGAAAAACATAATATATCTCATTTAGAAAACTATGATCACCTCCCCTTTCTCCCTAACTCCACACCTCCATCTCTAAGAAGAAACAAAACACGGAAGAGATAATATCGTTTCTTTTATTTTTCTTTAAAAAAAAACAATTTAAAACTAATCATTATTAACTAACCTATAATTATAGTCATTATTAACTAATTTAATTAATTCACATTTAAAATTCGAATTACACTTTACATATTTAATAATTTACTAAGGGGTGTCCAAGACTTTAGTTTAGGTATGGTCAACGTCAGGGTCGCGGTCAAGATCAGGTGAAGGCTTGCCGGTCAACGGTCGAGTCAAACTTTAACGTCCAAATTTCCGAGTGCGATAACTTCCTCGTACGGAGTCCGATTGATGAGTTCTAGTAGTCCATTTCGCGTAACTTTTCAAGATCTATCTAGTGGTACTAATTTCATTTTCAGACTATTACTTTATTAATTTCTATTAATTAATATTCGTATTTAATTAATTACGTCTTTATCGGCTAAATCGTCTCTTGACTGGTCTAACAACGTTGACGTGTTTGTGGATCCTTACATTATCCCTACCTTATATTATTTTCGTCCTCGTAAATCAAACCATCATTCGGATCTTCAAAACTCCCCACCTTATAGAGAATTACTATCTCTCGACTAAGTGCAAGTAATGCTCATACTAACAAACAACGAAATTCAAATCCATCTAAGATTGAGTTTAAAAATTAGAAATTCAAATGGAAGACCTTATTTAGTTTTAGTCGATTTTAAGCATACTTCATTTGGTTATATGTTTAATCATTTTTCTATTTCAATGAAATGAAGTTTTAATTCCAGATAAAACTATATTATAACTAAATAATTTTTAATTTTTTTTAATATTTTTTTTAGCGTAAATTAAAATCCCGAAATCATATTATCTACTAATTTCAAATACGACTACTATTAATTCTTTTGTATTATTGCCAATGTCATTATTTATTTATATATTAATTATTGAATTAATTTATCAGATTATTGAATCATCTAAAACATAACTAAAATTCATGGGTGAACTTTTTATTCACACATAAACTGGTTCATATTTTTTTGACTAGCTCAAAAATAAATTTTATATTAATTACACCTTGTTAAAAACAAAAATATTATTATTATTTATTTCTTAAACTGATAAAAGTCTATTGTAGTAAATTATTAAGGTGGAATTTAATTTTTGAGAGTAAATTTTATTTTTCCATAATTTTATACTTTAGCTAAATAATATTTAAGTTGTACTGCTAATGAGAATTACATTTTTCCATTCTATTACATAGATATTATCTAAATAGTATTTACAATAATTTTAAATTTTATGATAATTATTAAATAGTATTAATACTTGATTATCTTATCGGCTACCTGTTAAATTATTGGCTTAACTACATAAAACATAAGCATAAGTTGTTACGTATCATTTATATAGCTAAATTTTGTTGTTATCATTTCCATAACTATTTTGTTGTTTCAAAAAGGAGTTGGTGCCCAACTTGTTGCTCGGCGGCCAACTAAAAACTCCTTTGTGTAATTTTCTTCTAAATGATTAAATAATAATAAATTAATTTAATTTTTTATAAAAGTTTCCTACTTAAGTTATTAGCCTAACTAAAATACGTCCAGAATAGATATTTACTAACGACTTCTATTTTTAATTCTAAATGTTGATATTACTTATTCCTTTACAATCTAAAATGAATTAAAAATATTATTACTACCACTATTATTGATTTTCCAATTAATACACTGAATATTAACCATTTGATAATGACTCTATCAATATTTCTAAAACATAATTGTCTTGTATATAGTGTCATTTTTCTTTTAAGTATCTTGAATATTATACATTCCAATTTATATATCTAAATTTTGTACCGCTAATTATGTATATCCTGACTATTTTCCTATTAATTAAGCACAAATCAATTATGCCTAAAAGTATACACAAAGACACATTAAAACAAAACAATACATAATTTCCATTTTACAATAGAGGCGCAAATATCAAAAGTTAACATGATAAAAATTAAACATTTATGGATAATCAAATTATCCATTATGACATAACCTAATTTTCGACACCTATATTTTCTCATTTGTTACTAAATCCATTTTTCTGAGGTAAGTTCTACGAAAAACTTTGCTAGCAACTATACTCTCTGGTTGTAACCAAGGTATATTAAATTCTATCTCAAAAGAAATTTCCTCCTACTTGTAAGTCAAGGCACTCAGTAAGTTTCTATACTTTCGGGATCTATCAAATATACTAATCTCACTATTTTTCTAATATTAGATCGTTTACGTGTTCATAATTTTTTTTTTTTTTGACTAATTATTCTCTAATCTCTATTAGTTTTGCAAACATAAAGCAACTGATTTACTCTACAATTTTTACTGCATAAAATGTACACACAACCAAACAAACAAACAAACCAATCAAATAAATCTTTTAGTGATTGATAGCTTTTAGTGATTAAGATTTATCTCACAACCCAAACCAATTCTAAACTAATTTATATCTAACACCATGGATTATATATCGTTTCCCATGTAAGATCTAATAGTGAGCTCTGATACCAACTGTGACGCCCCAACCTAATCACCTGCTTAACTAATAGGATTACAACCTAATTGAAGCATCAAACCTAGATCACTGATTCTAAGAATCATAATTACATAAAGTGCTAATGACAAAGCCCAAACTCTTTAATATTATACACATGACAAATCTCTCGAGTGATAGGAATATATTAATGTGTTGTTTTACAGAATAAATATAGAATACATATATATAAAAGATTCACAACATCTTTAGCATCGTTAAAAGCTTTAAGCTACGAAATCAGATATCTTCATGTGCACCATTGCTTCGACATCAAATCGAAGTGGGAACGAGTGAGCACATCATCCCAAAGGGGTGCTCAATGGAAAACATATAACTTTGAAGTAATCACTAACATGTTTCTGAGTTCTAAAAGATAATGAAAGTAGAAACGAGAATATTAGAAGAAAACAGATAACACCTTTTACACACAACACGAAGAAGAATATTGCTTCAATTCATATCCCCAGATATTACGTCCATAGTGGTAATATCCGTGGAAGATCCACCTCCGGATGGATCTACGAGAAACGAATTAAACAACCTAAACATATGTTATCCCAACTTCGTCTCACTCAATGGAGGAGAAGATGCTAGGAATAACTCCAGTCTCAACTGATAGCATGAATCCAGGTACCGTAAGATATTATCGTGGAATGCTTACTCCTCATAAAACCCAATACCACCATCTAAGTCTAGAATATAATAAGATTTTTGATTACTATGATCTGACCCCGCACAGCAGTTTCACAAAAGGCCCAATCATTATTCGTAGGCCGAAGTCTCCAAATAATGACTATATCCAGTCATGAACCTAGAATTTCTTCCTAAGTCAAGGTCATAGTAACCCAGTCATTCTACTAAGACTGCACAATCAAGTATAATATGCACATGAGTGACTTCCCCAAATAAAATAGTATATATAATAATCAACCGGGGTAAAGCCGGACTACTAAGTAATAATCAACCGGGGTAAAGCCGGACTACTACCTTAAGACAATAAAATGTAATACTATTTATTTGGGGTAAAGCCGGTCTACTAAGTAATAATCAAACAACGTAGCGTTGCCCTACTAAACTTAGCCAAGAGCTATGGGGAAACACACACTCTTCGCGGGGAAACCACACAATGCATATTATACAACATACCCATTGAATTTCAAACAATATGCTTACAGAAATTAACGACTCATCATGCTCGCAGATAAAGTAAACTTAATGATTACAAGAAGGTTACAGAGTTCCCACCTGTTTGATGACAAGCCACGCCTACCTTGAAATTCATAATCCACCAGTTCATCCATTGAATCGTTCGTTGTTAATATAAACTAACTGTTAATCACACAAGCAATCCAATAATTTAGCTAATAGGCTCATACAATGTTCATAACATAATTTCATACAAGTTTCTAGTTATAGGCTAAGTGAATAACTAATGGTTCTAATTTTATTAATGGTTATATAACATGGTATTCGGTGTTCTAGGCATAAATTAATATCTACTTATCCGAATGGGGTCAAATTGAGTGTCATCGGAAATCCCTCGAAAAATCCTACAACTTTGCAGAAGAAACCGAAAGTAAATTCGAAACATAAGTGGTCCAAAAACTCAAATTAAGATTTCTGGCCCTAAACTCAGGCCCACGTGCCTACCTGGTACGGCCCATCAAACCAGCCCACTAAACCGATTCAAACCTATACCATCTGACTTGGTCTAACTCTTAAGTCAGCTAATCTAACTCACTGGCTCACCGAGTTGACTCGGTCATTTTCTCAAACAGTTGATGGACACTTCTAATCATTTTCACATATGAAGTTTACAATCAGTAATAATTCTCTCTAGACAGAGCATACGGATCTAATTTTGATGCCATCTAGATCACTCTTAATAAATCTAAAAGAATCATTTAATGGCTCTATGAAATCATGAGATCACTTTCTACAACTTTTGCGTACTGAATAGTTTCCAATTCTAAGTAGAACCTATCTAGAAAGTTTCATACATACCTATACATGCGACTGTTACACACAGATTCAATCGCGACTAGCCATTTTCGGTCGCCCATATCTCACTGGTTTCTCAACCAAAATTGACGAACTTTATATGTGTAGAACCATCACAAGATGAACTACGATTTTTGTTTATAGAGCCATGTCTAAATATCACTATAAGGTATCTATAATTGTCTATACATATTGGCCATAGATTACCATATTTCACATAAAATCATAACATGAAAAACATGATTTCCAAAGTTGTTGATTGGTTGATTTCTAACATATATTCACTATTTATGAGTTACCCAAACCTTGAAAAGATACTAAAATGAAATATTAAGGTTACCTTGATTGTTTTCTATAAGTTTCCATCATCATATCACAAGTTAACAATCATCACCATCTTTTCTATCACGAACAACAATAACACATCTTTAATCTTCCTCTTCTCTCTTTCTCCCATGTTCTCTGAGAATCTAACTAAAATTACTGTCTTCCCTCCCCTCTTCTTCAATTCCATCATCACCATAAGTAAACTCCCATTCCTAAACTATAGTTGTTTCTCTCTGTTCTCTCAATTAACTAAGGTAGATAAATAAAGAAGCAAGAAAAACATAATATATCTCATTTAGAAAACTATGACTCACCTCCCCTTTCTCCCTAACTCCACACCTCCAGCTCTAAGAAGAAACAAAACACGGAAGAGATAATATCGTTTCTTTTATTTTTCTTTAAAAAAAAACAATTTACAACTAATCATTATTAACTAACCTATAATTATAGTCATTATTAACTAATTTAATTAATTCACATTTTAAATTCGAATTACACTTTACATATTTAATAATTTACTAAGGGGTGTCCAAGACTTTAGTTTAGGTATGGTCAACGTCAGGGTCGCGGTCAAGATCAGGTGAAGGCTTGCCGGTCAATGGTCGAGTCAAACTTTAACGTCCAAATTTCCGAGTGCGATAACTTCCTCATACAGAGTCCGATTGATGAGTTCTAGTAGTCCATTTCGCGTAACTTTTCAAGATCTATCTAGTGGTACTAATTTCATTTTCAAACTATTACTTTATTAATTTCTATTAATTAATATTCGTATTTAATTAATTACGTCTTTATCGGCTAAATCGTCTCTTGACTGGTCTAACAACGTTGACGTGTTTGTGGATCCTTACAACTGGTGCCGCCATTCTTACAGGCAAAGAAAAAGAGGTAGAAGCAAATGATGAGAAAAAACATTTTTCTCTGAAGCTTAGGTCTTCTGTAGGAATTGAAGATGGATTTAACCACCCCAGCTCTGAGAACCCCAGAGTGTAGGCACCCAACATATTAATACAGGCCACCCAGTGACCATTTGGCCATCGGTCTCAGAAAACTGACAGTCCATACTTCATTCCTTGCGCAACCTTAGCCGGTTTCAAATGTAACTCGCATGTGAATTGATCTTTTTGCCTTTTACGCTCCAAATGAACAATTTCTCCATCTTTTGCTCATAATGACTCCATTGCACCTAATAGACTCAAAAGCAATCATAAGATATATATTTTACAAGAAAACTAGCAAAGAAAGCATAAACAATCGATAAATATTAAGGTGTTTACAACACTTATCAATCACCGAGCGAGATCCCTGAGAAGGAAGAAGAACCTTTATAGAAATTAAAGGAACCATACCCACTTGGAGAACCAATCATGAACTTTGCTGCTATAGAACCCATGAAGGAGATAAACCTGGGTAGCGAGGAAGAGCCGAAGTTGGTAAAGATTGGAACGAATATGGAGGAGGACGAGGAAGAGCGATTGATAAAATTGTTAAAGGAGTATCTCGACGTGTTTGCTTGGAGCATGGACGACATGTCAGGTATTGATCCGCAAATTGCTTGTCATAAATTGGATCTCAATCCAGCAGTCAAACCAATAAGACATCGAATACGAAAAATAACAAACGCTTATCATGAGCAAATAGAAGAGGAACTTCAAAAGATGATGGATTCTAAAATCATTCGACCGGAGAAGTACCTAGAATGGATTGTGAATATGGTGATAATGCCGAAGAAAAACAAAGGGATACGAATATGCATTGACTTCAGTGATTTGAATACTGCTTGTCCGAAGGATAGCTTCCCTTTGACAAACATACCTCAGATGGTAGAATCCGCATCAGGATAAAAACGACTCTCCTTAATGGATGGGTACTCGGGCTATAATCAGATACCGCTCGCGGAAAAAGATCAAGAACATACATCCTTCTTCGCTCCCAAAGGACTATATTGTTACACGAGAATGCCTTTTGGATTGAAGAATGCAGGAGCCACATATCAGCGAATGGTGGAAAAGATCTTCGCCAAATGGGTACACACGAAGTTGGAGGTTTATGTTGACGATATGCTGGTAAAAACGAAGGAGTCAGGAGACCATGTAGAACATTTGAGAGAAATTTTCGAACAAATGAGAATATACAAGATGAAAATAAATCCCATGAAGTGTATTTATGGAGTCAAGTCTGCGAATTTCTTGGGACACATAGTGTCAAAGAAAGGAATTGAAGTAGATCCAGAAAAGGTTCAAGCCATATTAGATATGCCATCCCCAGCGACCATATCTAATATGCCTTAGGAAGATTCATCTCCAGGTCTTCGGATAAATGTAAACATTTCTTCGATATCTTGAAAAAGGGGGCGAAGTTCGCATGGACGCAAGAATGCGAGCAAGCGTTGCAGAGCATAAAAGAGTACCTCATTAATTTGTCTATTTACAAAAACCAGAACCTGGCGAAGAATTATTGATTTGCCTCGCAGCCACGTCAAACGCCCTAAGTGCAGTGTTACTTCGTACTGATGAAGGAGTAGAAAAACCGATATTCTATGTTAGCAAGACTTTCAATTCTGCCGAGAGAAATTATCCGAAAATCGAGAAGATGATATTAGCATTAGTATATGTAGCGGAAAAAATTGCGAACTTATTTCCAAACTCACAAAATTAAAGTGCTGACAAGAGTACCAATATAATCAGTTTTGAAGAACACAAAGAGGGTGGGGAGAATCGAAAGGTGGAACACTAGAATTGAACAATACGGACTGAAATACGAAGTTCAAACTTCAACAAAGTCACACATAGTGGTAGAATTCCTAGAAGAATTTCCATCAGAAGAAGCTAAGGGAGTGGAGGAGATGATGGATATGGAAGACAAACGCTTAGACCCCAAAGACTTGCTCCATGAAAATCATCCAAGAAGATGGGAGATATTCGTAGATGGATCTTCAAATAGTTCAGGAGGAGGAATGAGAATCGTGTTCATCACTTCGCCGGGAGGGGATAGAACAGTTTTCTGCTTTCAGCTAGAGTATAAAGCCACCAACAACAAAACAGAATACGAAGCGGTGATACAAGCATTAAGGATAACTATCGAAATGAAGCTGAATGATGTGAGGATAACCAGTAATTAGCAACTAGTGGTTAGGAAAATTGAAGGGAGGTATCAAGCAAATGATGTCATAATGAATAAATATCTACAGCTTGTAAGAGATATTCCTCGAAGATACCAAATATCATATGGAGGCACGTAAGTAGGGATAATAATAGACATGCTGACGCCTTAGCATTCATAGCCTCTATGCTCATCGATCCTTCAACCAAGCATATTCGAATTGAAAGACTAATGCAACCATCAGTAAGCAACGAATTAGAAGATGTAAAAATCATGTTCGTCGAAGACGAAGAGGTAGCAACGGAATTAAACGAAGAAGACTGGCGAGCTTCAATTTATAAATATTTACAAAAGGGAGATCTACCTCGTGATAGGTTTGAAGCACACAAAATTAAGAGCAAAGCCACAAATTATGAATTGCGAGAAGGAATCTTATATCGAAGGTCCTACACGGGTCCACTGCTGAGATGTCTATCGTAAAAGGAAGGGATAGAAATCATAAAGGCGGTCCATTATGGTGATGCAGGCAATCATAGTGGCACAAGATCCCTGGCTCACATGACCAAGATACAAGGATACTTTTGGCCACGTATGCATGATGATGCAAAGAATATTTCCACGAGATGTGAAGCCTGCCAAAGGTTTGGTAAGCGGATACACGCTCTAGCTACGAGTTTGAATTCGATACTGAGCATATGGCCGTTCTCCATGTGGGGAATTGGTATCGTTGGACCATTCGTGACTGGGAGTAAGCAGCGAAGATATTTAATAGTAGCCACGGATTATTTCACGAAATGGGTGGAAGCTAATCCATTGCAGCACACACGAGATGGTGATGTCTATGAATTTATTCTCGAGCATATCATTTGCAGGTTGGGATTCCCGTACAAATCGTCTCTGATAATGGAAAATAGTTTGAGGGAGAAAACGTGAAAATGTTGTTTAATGCATTCAAGCAGGGAAGTCAACTCCGCTATATCCACAGAGCAATGGACAAGCAGAGGCGACGAATAAAACAATAGCAACAACATTAAAAAAGAAGCTAGAAGGCCACCACAAAGGATGGTGCGAGCAAATCCCAAATGTGTTATGGTCGTATAGGACGACGAGGCGAGATGCTACAGGAATGTCACCTTTCTGTCTAACTTACGGAGTATAGGCAGTATTACCCACCGAAATTATTATCCCCACGACTAAGCAAGAGGCATGGAGAAACGGCTACAATTCAGATATGATCCTTGCAAAGTTAGACGACTTGGAGGAGAATAGAGAGACTGCACTACAACATATGACCAATTATCATCAGAGGTTATCCCGAGAGTATAACAAGAGAGTAAAGGAATGAAGCTTTGTGCCGGGAGAGTTGGTGCTGCGCGAAATCCCACCTTATCAAAAGGGATCAGGTGGAAAGTTAGAACCCACAGGGAAGGCCCGTACATCGTGAAAAGAGTTGTAGCAAACGGCGCCTATGAGCTGTTGATTGTCAAGGAAAAGACACGAGATGCGAGGGAATACAATATATGGCGAAGTTGAAAGGAAAGATCAAAGGATGGATCACCCATGGAATCCAGTTTACATCAAAAAATATTATCCATAGTGAAGAATTGTATTAGCGAATAAAATAAAATAAAATAAAAGAGAAAGATATGTATTCCTTGACAGAAGAAACATAATGAAATATTATCTTTGAATGAATCACGAAGTAAAAATTCGGGCAAAATAAGACCTCACGAATAGGCAAGTAAGACCTCGCATTAGGAGGCTGATAAGACCCACGAAGTAAAACGGTTTCTAGGGAAACTATAAAACCTTTACTTGGGAAGGCTGAGAACTCATGGCGTGCAATCTAGTTCGCACACGATGCAAGAGGCAATGATAATACCTAACGCACGTCATGAACTACCCTCAGAGAGATAGATAGGGGCAAAAATAAGACCCATCCGCTGAGGGTCTCCTTTATGATGGCCTTCGGCAAGGGGTGTAGAAACGTAACCAGTGGAGATAGTAGATGGCCTAGTATGATTTCTGCACTCGGTCCCAAAGAGACCCCACCTAGGGTGTGACTTTGTAACCATGAGCCATATCGGCGAAGGGACAGAAGTCACGAAAACAACTGATACCAGGCCCGAAAGAAAGGTGGTATTCAGGGGGAATATAAAGGGACGGCACCCTCCAGATTAGGGAGCCGAGTGACCAAAAAAGACGATAATATCGCGGGGCTACTATTCATGGGAATAGCTAGGCTTGTAGTATTGTCACAACGTAAGACCTCAATAGTATGTTAAGGCGAGGTTGATGGGTCTTTAATTCGCAAGAATAAAGAGCGCATGAGACTTCGTCGAAAGATTTCCCTGAACAACGGGGTGAGGCACAATAAGACCTTAGCTAGGAGGAAAAATAAGACCTCTAGATAACTAGTAGAAGCGCCAATGAAGACCGAAGACAAGAGGCAAACGAGTAAAAGAAACTGGGAACAATGAGACCTTTCCAGGATGGTAATACCCTCGTGCACTAGTAGAAGACAATATACCTTAACTAGGATGCACAAAAGACCTCGTAGTAACAATTCACAATCGCAAGCCGGGCAGGGAAAAGATAAATTGGGACGAATATAAATTATGAGGCAGTATAACAAAAGAGGAAGCATAACATGAAAAACAAATAAAAATATGGGATAACAGAAGACAAGAGGGAAATTACAACACAAAGCAAAAGCTAAGGCATAATTTATATAATACATTATTACTGTGAAGATAAATTTCTACTGCAGGAAAGGACGAATTACAAAGGTTCATATTGAATATGCAAAGACAGGATCAGGCGAAGTATGAGAAAGATTCAAATTGTACAAAAACAGTAAGGCAATTCAAGAGGAAACCCATGTATGCTTCGGAACTTCGCAAAAGAATAAGAGGCAAGTATATACTTTTTAAATTTTTATTCTTTTGAGTACTTCCTTCGCATACTTACTTATTTTGAGAACCAAAAACAAAGGCAAGTATATACTATAACCAGTTCGTATAATAGAGGTAAGGAGACGTTAAGGATAGATCTAGTGTTTTCGCTTTAAAAATAAAGATAACTTCGCAGGTATAATTTAATTAACTATAACTAATCAAATGAAGTAAGGAAACTAAGACAGAGGGAAGCAAAAGTAATACATTAAAGCAAAACCAGAATGTTATGCCCCCAAGCTTGGGAGCGCCCAGTTCAAGAAATGTCAAAAGATACAAAATGTTCAAAAGGATCAACGAGAAAGAAGAAATCAAGCCCGAGGAGGAAGTTGTTGAATAGGAATATCCTTGACGGCTTCTCCTTCGATGTTGTCACCACCAGCACCCTTAGCTTCTGCTTCTCCATCACCGCCACCGGATTCTTTGACCTGTTGTTCAGAGTTTCTACCATTAGCACCAATTGTCTCGGCTCCAACATTGTCAGCATCACACCACCATGGAGACTAGACGAAGAGGAAGGAATGTTAGCAGCCTCAATGATCAAAGGAGCTTTCCCCTTGTGATTTTCAACCTCAGCTTCTTCGTCAGACTCAGTTTCCTCATCGTCATCTTCATCCTCCTCAGAAGGAGATTTCTTTTCAACAACAGGTTCATCATCAAAGAATACTTCGAGATCCAAAGACACGCGAGGAATCCCACGAGAGTCACAAAACTCATTGAAAAGCTTAACCTTGGCATCCTGAGCGTTCCTACGAGCAATCTTAGCAACCTTTGCGGCATCCTTTTCCATGATAGCAAAATCCTCATTCAGATATTTGATGTCCTCCTTCAGAGTAGAAACCTCGCTGGCAAGCTCATCCCTTTTTGAGAAAGATGAAGAACTTGATTCTTGAAATGTTGTTCGGACTCTGCGAAGAATAAAAGTGAATAATAAACCAAGAGAAACGAAGTAAAATACGAGAGGAAAATTACCTAAGGCATCCTAAACTACCTTCCTTCGAAAGATAATGGAACCCGAGTTTTCCGAATATCGGCATTAAGATGATCAAGTCGGGAAATCTCAAGTCTTGATTCTTCCGGTTGAACACAAAGTTCGTGATATGAGTTATCCTACTATTTACCATGACCAGACTGGACTCTTCACGAGGACAATTAATAACGAGGTTCTTATTCTTTGAAGATTCATTAAGTTGCTTCTTCGCAGGAAACACTAAATCTCTCTTACCATGAAGTCTCTCCAGACGAGAAAAGAGGGAAGCGTTTTCATTCTTTAAATCCTCATTTTCAGATTTCAAATCCGAAACTTCATTACGAGATTTGCAAAGATCAGATTCAGATTTATCCTTTCTTTTGATTATGCGAGCCTTCTCCTCTTCTAATCGTTTGACTTGAGCTAAGGTCGAATAATGAAGGTTACGCGAAGTAGTAAGAAGATTTCGAACTCGTTGAAGCTCAACCCTCAAACCCTCATTTTCTCTATGCGGATGGAAATTCAGTTCCTCGTTATTCAAAGACTCATTGGTCAGGCGCTCATATTGGAGAAATAGGGTTTCAATCTTTTGACTCAAGAACTCATTCCCAGTCACATAACTATTGATCTGTGATGAAAGATTCAAATTCTCCAAGCGAGTATCTTCGAGCAAGTTCGTCGCCTCAGAAGCATCTCATTCCCAGAAGGGGACTTACTGCGAAGCTCGTTAGCTTTGCTCTCCAGTGAAGATGAACGCTTTTTCTCTTCAGCCAGCTGATGTTCAAGTTCATGAATACGAGCTCCAGAAGTCTGCAGTTGTTCACAAGACATCCTAGTCTCAACAAGTTGGGCCATGTGACGATTGAATTCCTACGAAGAAAAGACATAGATCAAAAGAAGACCCACCAGCATTATAAGGATCCACGAAGCATTATAGAAACCAGACTTACCAAACATTATAGCAGCATGTTGTTGGAGAGAGAGGTTCAATGAAGCATTCACTATGAAGGATTGTTCTTCCGCTAAGAAGGTGTCAGTACTGAAAGAAGCAAGAAATTCGGTAGCAGGTGATCTGAGCGAAGCATCTCCACGAGTCAAGATGAAGATCAGCTTTAAGAATTCCATATCATGGATGTAGGCGGGATCCTCCACCTCGTAGACCATCTTCTTACACTTCTTTTTCCACTTCTTCTCTTTCTCATCCTTGGATGATTTTTCGGGCGAATCACCAATGACTATAGTAGGAGTAGAAAAAAGCAGCCTCGTGCTCTCAGAAGATTGGCGAGAAGCAACTTCACGAAGAGGTTCGGTTGGCTTTTGTTGAGGAGGAGGATTAGATTGACTCGAGGAAATTGTAGAACCTCTCACAGAGGTCAATGCAGCTATATTTAAGTTCCGACGTTGGCGCTTTGGAGGATCCTTAGCAGAAGGAGAGTTGGGAGTAACATCCTGTAATAGGCGAAGTTAGAAAACGACACGAAATGCAAATCACTAAGTAAGGGAGAAAGAATACTTTTTCAGCATGAGAAGGAATATCAGGGCCATCGCGTTTCCGATGGACTCTAGTAGGAATGACAGCAGCAGGAGGACCAACAGGTTTATCTTCCTGCGAAGTATAGGGTTAGAAAGTGACAAAATAACAAGAAAAGCAAGATAAAGTGATTGCATAATACTTGTTCAAAAGCAGGGGACTCGACAGTGGATTTCTTATTCTTGCGATCCTTGAGCAAGCCAGCAGGAGGAAGTTCGTACTATAACGAAGAGAACGAAATCAGAAAATTTGTAGATAAGAAGCAAGAAAGATATGAGGGGAATAAAGCCTACCCCGTTTGGTATTTCGGTCTACGAAAGTCTTCCAGGCTCATAGGCTGCGAGATGAATATGCTTTGGGAGAGGACCAGTACGAGCTTTACCACCTTCATCGAATCCCCAAATCACAGGACCTTCGGCGATCAGAGGAAACATCATCCAATCTTCGTCGTTGGAAAAACGAAGAAGGTCATTCATTGCTTTACCGAAAGGTTCAACATCTTGAATCATAGCTTTAGAGGGGTCTTCCATATGTTTCCGAGTAAGCTTAACACCCCACTCCTGGTATATCCTCGTGGATATGGTCTTGTCAGTATAGTTCTCTATAAAGGAATCAATATTGTAATCCACTGGATCGAACTCCTTCGCTACTAGAGGAATTTGAGAAGGACCGCCATTCGAACGCTTTAGAAATTCGTTCGCAATACGGATTGCGTTACCACTTAATTGAAAGACACCTCGCTGGAGCTTGGTCAGAATCTCGTAAAAAAATGGATTCGCAGGATCGTACAAAGGAAAGGAAAGACCAGCCTTCAGTTGGCCTAAAGTAATGATAATCCTTGTAGAATACCAAGTCTCTGAGATGATCCGCCTGTAATTTAATTTCATGAACTTATCTGCAGTAACGGGGGGGGAGCAACCGAAGAATCAACTGCTGGGGTTAGGGTTAAACCCTTCCTCTCGAATTCAGCTTGAAAATCTTCGAGAGTTTTAGACGATGTGGGAGAAGGAAATTTCTTGGGTGCCATGATGTAAAGGATAAATATTTTCGAAGGTTTCGAAGGATTGAGATAAAGAAGAAGAACTAAAGGGGAAAAGATAGAGAAACTGAAGAACATCAATAGCATGGGAAAAGATTAAGGAAAATAATAAAGAGAAGGTGGAGTAAGATATTTATAGTAAGGCAGAACCTCACCGGCTATAGTGGGTAGATGAAACGAAACTAGAAGTGGAACCGGTTATGGGCGGTTACAGAGATCGTGGGGAACAGTAGAGCGAGAATGACGGATACGTGGCGGTTACAAATTTAATGAAGGATTCTCTTTCCATTCTTAAACCCTTGCAAATGGAATGAGAAAAGGCAAAATGTAGGTACATAATTCCTACTCGCCACGTGGTCGAACGAGGTTGAACGAAAAACACGAAGTAAATCTCAAAACAGAAGATCTTTTATCAATCTCGAGAAGAAATGTCAGCGACAAATCAAATCAAGTGTCAGAGCTACTTTAACAAATATTGGATCTGCAAAGTACCAGATCTATGATAGATACCAGATCTACGAAATGAGTGTTACGAGATGAGACGAGACGAATAAACGAGAGAGCAACCTACGAAGAGATGGCCGTATGAAGTGTGCATACGAAGATGGATTGTTGAGCAAGAAATAGAACAGCTGTACCGACAAGTTACCGAAGTTATCGGCGAAAGAAATGGAAAAACTTTATTGAAAATGGCTTGAGCGAAGTAAAAAGTAGAATCATGTGAAATATGTGATTCTCTGCGAAGTAAAAATAAGCTGTACTCCACTACTTAGTTTTGCCTATAAATCGAGACCTTAGCTGATCGTAAAGGGTCTTGGATATTTTTGATAAGTGGGGAGACTATGTTGGGAGGAAGTAAGTTAGGGTTATTATAATTTTCAATATTTGTAATATCATCATCATCTTCATTAAGAGATCAGTTCATTCAATAAAGAGATTTTCTATTTCGTGCTTTGATAATTATGTCTTAGAATCATAATCTTTCTATTTGGGTGTACTACTGGATTTCCAGTAGTTAAACATTATTTTTCAACCTGATGATCTTGGCAATTAAGCTAGCTATCACAAGCATTATCCGAGCTTCAAACCATAACCGAGGAACTTCTCCTCAGTTATCTTATCTAATCGCTCTATCATTGCAGGGGTTAAGTAATTGACATGGTCTCCGACTTCTCCTCGACGGAAAAATGCACTACATCCAATCTTTAGTACTGGCACTTTGCCATTCTTATTCGCTTCTAAAGTGATCAAATGATCGAAACTACACAACTTCAATAATTCCTCAACCATTCCCTCATTTTCTTCCTCGGCCGAAAACGGGTAACCCAAGAATTGAGCTAACTTGATCACATGAAGGCTAGGTTCCTTCTTCAGTTCCTCATATTTTAAGAAGAAAGCTCTTTCCGGAAACTGCAAGCTCGTTTTCCAATACCCTAGAACGTGGTCCCAGAAGGATCCATACTCAACAACGCCATCACAAAACTGCTTATAAAATTCTTCTAGTGAAATATTCTCCAAATTCTTTGTTCTGATTTTGGCGATGAAATGTCAGTATGAAACAACAGTATCCTTTGGATCTATGCATATGTAAACTAACTTATACTTCGAGTCCTTGATGCATCGAAACAAAGATGCAAGTGGAAAATGAGTTGCTAAAAGCCGGTTGTTAACCGAGAAACACGCTAAATCCGGGTTTTGGTCATTCAAGTAAACATTATCCAGAAAGGTTGAAGTAAATGTGGATTATTTGTGAGAAGAGGGTAGTTTTGTTTAAAGGTTGCGGTATTGAAATGATACCTGTTAATGATAGCGAAAGACAGTGCTTTCAACCAAGTTGTACCACATTTAGGATATGTCGCAACGATAAGATCGGTATCAAGAGATTGGAAGTTTCTTTGCATATTTATGACACCTTGTAGCTCTGCAGCACCATACCAAAAGTTCTGGTATTGATAGATATGATCTGAACGCACCCATGCTTTTTGTTTTGGTATGGATGATAGCAAATCTCTAGTTTCTAAGGTAAACTGTCCATCAGCTTCTTCGCAACCATGAAGTTTTGAGTCTTTCGACTGTGTTGAAGCCATACTATTATGTTGATAGATAACTGACTGCTTCCACTTTTTTCTTCCAAGTTTCCCTTTATAAAAAGAAGCTTCCTACCAACAGGTGACTTAATAGAAAAAGGAAAATTTCTTGTTTGGTCCTAAGCCCATAAGGTTATTTAGGGTCCAACCGGATTTTACCTTTATCCTAGGGTTCAAAGTTCTTTGAAAACATGTAAATGACTAATATACCTCACTGTTTAAATACGTGTGAAATAACATACTTCTACCAAATCAGGATTTTATTTATCTGGAAGTCCAAATTTAATAAAAAGATATAAAGGACCACAAATTTGAGTACATATCTGCTACACTGTTTACAAATTTGAATACATATCTGCCACGCTGCTTACAAATCTGAGTACATATCTGCTACACTGCTTACAAATCTGAGTATATATCTGCCACACTGCTTACATATAGAGTATGTATCCGTTGGACATATTGAACCTGTAAATGTGACCAAAATATAACAATATTAAAACACAGCAACAAAACTAGCATATATTTCAGTATTTCGCATACGTAGCTCATGGATCAAACCAAAATAAAGTGGCAAAACTATGAATAAGACAGAATCAAAAGAAGTTTTTATCAGTACGACATATACGTACTGCGAATTCATAAACTAAAAACTCAATTGCATGTCAAGAAGTGATGAATCCATGAATATAACCGAATCAAAGCACATACTTCAGTATTCCATATATGTACTCCTGGATCAAACCAAAAAAATAAGAGAAAACCTATAGATTCATAGTAAACACGAAAACAGTACGTCATATATGTACTGATGGTTAATACACAAAAGAAAACTGGAAAACAAACCAAAAACCATAAAAATATCAGATCTACTAATGAAATAAACATAAAACATGATTTTTTTTTATTTAGATCTGAACTTGTTTCATCAAAATCCACCAGTATATCATATACGTATCGATGATTAATACACAAAAGCAACTCAAAAGCATATCAAAAACAACCAAAATGAAACTAAAATCAGCTGCATGTGAAAACCAAGTAATGAATCTATAAAAAACAGAATCGAAACACTTTTTTTTCTTCAGTATTCCATATATATACTTCTAGATCGAAGAAGAAAAATATCCAAAACTACAAAAATAACAAAATTAAAGCATAATTTTTCAGTACACCATATATGTACTGCTGATTCATAATCTAAAATTCAGCTGCATGTGAAAAAAAAAGTAACGAATCTATAAAAATAGAATCGAAACACTTTTATTTGAGTATTCCATATATGTACTTCTGGTTCAAACAAGAAAAATCTCCAAAACTATAAAAAAACAACAAAATTAGAGCAGTATATTTCAGTATACCAAATATGTATTGTTGATTCATAGTCTAAAAATCAGCAGCACATGAAAAACAAGAGACGCATCATGAGATTGAACTACCAAAACCGCAAAAAGAAAGTGAAAACATCATGAAATCGATCGATTTTTCATGATGAGAAGAAGGAGATTGAGAAACAAAACAAAAACAAAGAAAACCGGAGAAAAGATTACATAACATACCTGTAAACCACAAAATATATTCACAAACCCTAGGTCTAAACTTCATAAGCAACAAAGAGAGAGAAGAGGAGAGGGGGAGAGGGAGAGAGAGAGAGAGGGGGGGGGAGAACGGGTCTGAGAAGAAAAAGAAAATTGATAAAAGCTGGCTTTTATTTCTGTTATATATAATTGGCCATAACTTTTGAAAAAATGAAAATTTTATAGACTGATGTCGGTTATGGCAATAAAGTTCGGCTACGACATCTGAAGAACAGGTAGCTGAACTCATTTCCACGTGTAGTTTGGCTAATGTTTCTTAAGAAAAGGGTAGCCGAACCCAGCTTTAAGCAAACAAGAATGTATGAACTCCTTTTATCCAACGAAGAAACACGACGAAGATCCCAATGTTGACGCGTCATTGTTTGGGCAAAAATTGATCCATCTTCACCGCAAACAATCTCGACGATACATGATGATGAAGTTGATTGATCTTCTCCTCCGAAAATGTGGGGTACCCGCAAAAAAAACTCTCCGACGCTCAAGTTAGAACCGAGTTTTTCACAGGAGTTTTTAGGGTTCAAAGGCTTACCTTTCTTAGGATTTTTGTTATCCTTTTATAAGCTAAAAGGATTTCTAGATAAGGCTCCATAGCGATATCTGTGCTCACGTTACTTATCCAACCTATGGCCAGATTGATTATAGAACATCCAACCTAAGATTGATTATAGAAATTCTCGAGTCTTCCATAGGGTTTACGAGATAAGTTCTCACATGAAATATTGACCGTGACTGGAGACCGTAATTGCGCCGGGGCTATTCTTTGGACTTGGGGTGGCCCTTGCCTCCTATAATTTATATAGGGTACACACAGTTATATATGCCTGACCTTGGAGGTCTGGAAAGCGTGATAGACTCCGATACGATCCAAAATGACAACATGGTCAGAGTTAGCAAGGATGTAGTCTACCAGGAGGGCCATACAGGGGGGAAGTGTGGATATACCAAGGACCGACACGTTGGGTAGCAAATGTTCACCACGACGAGCGGTGAGATATGAGATTTCAACACTCTTAAGGTGGAAAGGTCAAAGGTACTTGAGGTTCACTTGCCAGGACCTAAGAAGTATCGGTGGTAGTGTCCATAAGAATTTGAGAACGAGCAACCTTTGTTGGAAAATTTAGGTAAAAACAGAGGATGATAACACTAAAAGAAATTGTTGTACTCCAAACTTTCAAGGCTCATAAGATTTCTTTTAGACAATTATTTCTACCCTCCCAATAAATTGGCGATTACAACAGGTATGTGAAATAATGCCTTCAGGATACAATGAAAGCCCTACAACAGAAATTGAATTCAAGGTTTGTACCCCTTGATCCAATCAAGAACACACAAGAATAGGATTCTGATGATGCTTATAAGAGAGAAAACAGAGTGTACTTGATGTTCTTCATTGTTTTAATGAAAACAAATCATCACTACTTATAAGGAACTCATGCCTATTAGAGATGCCTCTTCATTTCCAAAAGACACCAATAATGTCTAATGGGAATGGATGTGTCTCTTGTGAACCATCACACCCTTTGGAGATGCCTTTTCATCTCCAACAAAAATCCATTGTATCTATTCGGCACCGGACGCTCCCCGTGATAGTGGCAAACCAAAAATAAAAACCGTTTTATTTTCTATGTTATTGAAAATATCCAACAATCTCCCCCTATTTTCAAAAACAAAAATAAAGTAAAACTTACAAAACCGGAGTGGCTGCATCACTCAAGTGACTGCCTACGTACCCGAGTGGGATCAAGCCAGCGTAGTTCAAGCAAAGTTGGGAAATAAGCATCATCGTTGAAAACAATACATAAATGATAGGTATCTTTTGGATTTGAACCTTCACTTAGTGCAAGAAATTCAAAGCCTTATCGAGGTTCAGTGGTGAAACTAGTCTTGAACCAAGTACCCCATGTGATAAAACCGGAATCTCCACACATGCGATTTCGAGAGATTGTGTGTTACGTAGCTCAAACACGTTAATGGCCATGTGCTATATCCACGGATTCATGAGTCTTCTTTAGAGAACGGTCTTATTCTCTTAGGAAACGGCCTGATTTCCATACTCATATAGGTAAGTCTAGAAGGTGTTTCTGCGAGACACCTTGTGATAAAAGCTAGACTTATTAAGGATTTTCATCCATCCCTTTTTCTTGCAGAATCCCTGAACTAAACAGAAATTAGAAGTTTTTACTTAGTGTACCATAATCATATCCATAGCTTGTTGGTACCACATTGAACCTTGTTTATCCTTTTCAAAACATAGGTTGGGTTTCTGCTATGGGTGATCAACCTTCCTTCACAGACCTTAGTCTCATTTCTGTATACTTCATTGAAAACATTTCCTTTGGGAGACTTTCCATAAATATGTCTGCCAAGTTTCTCTCCGTTTCAATGGCTAACTGCAATTACTCCTTTCTTGAGTAATTGACTTACCGTTCAATGTACAAGACTTGTATGTCTTGACCTTTCATTATAAGTCTTTGTTAGAGACGTTATAGATCATAGCCTGATTCACAACTAATCAAGACCGCTTGAGATGGCTTCTTCCAAAAATGGGATCTATACAAGTTATGTTCTAAGCCATTCCTCCTCATTAATTGCATCTACTCATGCAATCAATTTTGAAAACATTATTAAAAATGTTCCTATTTGATTTTACAAAATAATTGTAACTTCTCTAGTGATCCTAATTAACATTTACCGTTAATTCACAAGGAGTCATTATAGACTTGCATACACTTGAGGCATAGAAAATTTGTAGGAAACTTACTTGCTGTTTCAACAAGCACATTATTACGATGAGTAACTCCTCTACTCATGCCCAATCTTCTACAAATTTATACCCAAAAAAACATAGACAATGTCTATTTAACATTTTTCATTATGTAATGCAAATGTTCATAATTTATGCATCGATAATATCGTAACACCTCATAGTTGGATATTTGGTCGCGCGCCCAATCTTCCAATACGTTACATATTCACCGATATTCCATTCCTTTTGATGTCATTTAAGACATGCCAATTTCCAAGTTTTGGAACCATATAATTCTTATTGTAAGAATTATGCTCATGCCGTAAAATTGTTGCCTCAACAATTGTCCGCGAATTCCCAATGACTAGAAAAATTTATATGACATTATCATATAAAATCTTTCCCATCCATTTCATGGCATTTCCAGTAAAATTGTTATTTCAATCTTACGGTACTAAAGAACATACTCATCTGAAATTCTTTACATCTGCGCATAAAAATGGGGACCGGTGCAACACTGTATCTTAAAGATACACACATTTCATGACCAATATCAATTTCATGAAGCTATACTGCTAACACAGCCACTGCTTTACATCCTTGCAGTTCTAACGCGAATGTTATAACATGAAAGAAACTATCATTAATAGGGAACCGACCTTAAAATGCATTTATTAAACCTGACTATCATCAAGTAAGTAAACCATATCGCAAGCAAAAGGAGATCCCCAACTTTCCGGTGATCTAGAATAGATTTTCTATAATCAACGGAGAATCGTAATATATATGTCCGTAAGTGCTACCATCACCGGTACAAGGTTCTATGGGCAAAATCTGGATTAGAGAAAATCAACATCTCTGTTTCCAACTCACACATAATTCCGAAAATAAAGAATTCCTCAAATCCGATATACTGATACGTATAGTTACAAACTCCGGATTTGGATGTCGGTCACTAATGGTGGTTACAGAATACACCAGTACTCTTCATTATAATATGAACCGTAATCACATTATTGCATACCCAAACAATGTCATGAATTGATATCAGTTAATATATTCAGAAAGTTAAGTTTTATACTAACCGTTTTCCTTGCCGCTTGCATCTCGACCAGATCACTGGAAGGTTCACCATTTCATGAATCCAAATATTCATGCTAAATCTTCAAATCCCATATGGATTTGGCTCTCACTTGGCAGATTTCTTTGTGCGTCGTCCACCCGTCAACGAATCACTGGGAAGATATCCACATAGCTAGAACAGAAATTCTCTCGATTCTCGATTAGGAATTTTCTAATCGTGTCAGATGTATAGCGTTGACATGGCTGATACGTTCTCTGTAATCTTCCCATTTTCTTATACAGTGGAGTTGATATTTAAGCCCATCCATCCAACGAATTACGGTAAGCAAAACCTTTGCTTCTTTGTCACTGCGATTAATCCAAATTAATTGGACCTTCCCTTTAAGCTTCGGGTGAATAAATGGATCCCAATTTATACCATTAAACACGTACAACAACCAAAACATTTCTGGATTGAAACCAGCCAATGGAAAACCCCCATAGTTTGGAGAGATTGTACACTTAAAAAAATCAACAGTATGATCTCCCATAGTGCCAATGGCAACTAATCTTACTGTTCCATTTCAATTTTGACATAAAATGTCACCGATCAATATTTAGATCCATGTTCATATTTGAAACAGTACATCTCAGTTAGTCTGCGCGACCAGACTTACATGGACAGCATTCCATGGCGCTCCTGTTATAAAGGAATAATGTATCTCTTCTCTTGGACGCAAATATGGAAATCCAGATCCACAAATACACTGAAAGCGATGGGTTGCGGCATTTCTAATTACCAAGAAAAATCTGTTAGAGTAGAGAGAGAATTCCTTTATTGCAAAAACGGGTTTAGAGATCAATTAGCAAAACAACCCCATTCACAATGTCTTAATCACAGCATCCGTGAATGTCCGTTAGTTTCAGAAAAACAACCATTGAAACAATCCTAATGTTTACTATTGTTTCATCCTCCATTGTCGGAAAAATAATTGTCTAAAACTGTTGGAAAATTTAGGTAAAAATAGAGGATGATAACACTAAAAGAAATTGTTGTACTCCAAACTTTCAAGGCTCATAAGATTTCTTTTAGACAATTATTTCTACCCTCCAAATAAATTGGCGATTACAACAGGTATGTGAAATAATGCCTTCAGGATACAATGAAAGCCCTACAACACTAAAAGAAATTGTTGTACTCCAAACTTTCGAGTCAATAGCATGGAGGAAAGGGTAGTGACAGGCGTAGAATGGCGTTGAGTATTCTTCGCTTGCACATGTTGATGGAGTAAACTAAATGGAGATGGAGGCATGGTAGGCGCAGAATGGAATGGAGTATTTTGCGCCTGCACGAACAAGTGACTCAAAGAATGGAAGAAGCAGTGAGACACACGAGAGAAGGGAGTGATAGATGCAGAATGAGACTGAGCATTCTGCGCCTGCACGAGCGACTGACACGGACTAGAGAAGCGGAAGGTGCAGTTGTTGACACATACAGAGAGAGTGGCAGGCGCAGAATTGTCTTGAGCATTCTGCGCCTGCACGAGCAATTGGCATGGACTAGAGAAGTGAAGGTGCAGCTGATTGATGCGGGTGGAAGATAATGACAAGTGCAGTATTGTCATAAGCATTCCGCGTCTGTGTGAACCAGTGATGAGAAGAATCGAAGACGAGGTGGTCAAGTGCTATGTTCCCATGGTGACTTGAGTTGTTGTGTATGAGGTAGTTGTCCTGAGGATGAAATAGGGTGCACATTCCACCGGTAGAGAAGTGCCGATAGCGAGTGGGTCCCAGTCAAAGACAGCCCTGATCCAAAGATGAAGGCTCCTCATGGTAACAGAAGCATCAAGGACACGTGTAAGGAATCAACTCATCAAAGTGATGAAGAAGTCAAGATTCTACACGTGTACGATATTAGAAGGTAGGAAATACCATATGGTCCTAGGAATAATATATTAGAGAGAGTCTAGTCCAGTTGACTCAATCAACTGTCTGTTTGGTCCTTTTTGAAAATATAAATTATAGTTTGGTCCTGTAAATTATGGTTTGGTCCTGGGGTGACGTCATGGATGATGTAAATGTCATCTTGTAGTGGCAGAAATACCCTTTTAGATAAGGACCATATATATAGTCAAAAAGTAAGAGAGAATAAATCATTTTTAGATTTACTTTCTCTCACCTCTTTTTTTTTCCAGATCTATTTTTTCTCTGGTTTTTTTCTTTTCTTGTTGCTACATAGAAAAGATGAAGATTTTCTAGGGTTTTAATTTGCAGAGATGATGTGAAAAAAGAAACGATGCTGCTACTGTTGAAGTTCATCGTCTCCATCTTTTATTTTCGTTTTCGTAAACTGTTGATGTGAAACAAGCAACAAGATGATAAAGACGAAGGAGAAACAATAAAAAATGATGACGATGATTCTGCTACTGTTTTTGATGTTTGTTGTTGAAGAAGAATAAGAAGAAGAAAACGATGACGACGATTTCATGGATCTGCTGCTGCTTTTGATGTTGTTGTTGATGATGAAGAAGAAAACGATGAAGACGATTCCATGGATCTGTTGCTGTTTTTGATGATGAAGAAGAATAAAACGATGACGACGATTTCATGGATCTGCTGTTGAAGACGACGAAGATGATGATGCTGCAGTTCATTCCATAAATGAACTCTGTTTTTTTAGGTTTTTATATGGAGTTCATTTCTGGAATGAACTCTGTTTTTTTAGGTTTTTATATGGATTTCATTTCTGGAATGAACTCTGTTTTTTTTTAGGTTTTTATATGGAGTTCATTTCTGGAATGAACTCTGTTTTTTTTAGGTTTTTACATGGAGTTCATTTCTGGAATGAACTCTGGTTTTTTAGGTTTTTACATGGAGTTCATTTCTGGAATGAACTCTGGTTTTTTAGGTTTTTATATGGAGTTCATTTCTGGAATGAACTCTGTTTTTTAGGTTTTTATATGGAGTTCATTTCTGGAATGAACTCTGTTTTTTTAGGTGATTTCTGAAAAAATAAGTAGAAATTAACAGGAGTTCATTTTGACGAATGAACTGCTACAAAAAAATAAGTAGAAATTAACACAAAAGGGTACTTTTGTCCATTTAATATTTATGGACCAAACAGTAAAGGCGTTTTCCCAAAGGACCAAAATGACATGGGCCCACCTAAAAAGGGACCAAACGATATTTTTCCCTATCAGAAGATCCAAGGAGATTTAGGAATGCCATAAATACCCATCTCTGAATATTAAGAGACTAAGCCTTTTCTGTGTAATTTTAACATTGTGTTACTTCTTGGATCGGAGTAATTCTCTTTCCACTTTTGTATAATTCAGAGGTTGATCCTCTTTAATTTATACTATTTTACATTTGGTGACTTCTACTGGGCTCTGATATCAGTAATAGTATACTGACTACGACGAATGCACACTGGTGAGATTCTAAACCCTGAGCCTACAGAGGGGAGGTATTATCATAACTACAACAAGCATTGTTGGATTTTCAAGAAACTGTACAACAACGCGTCGAGCTCGCATAACGCATTGTTACAATTACACCAACAACCCATGGTGAAGGGTCACATGGAGAAGACGATGGACCAGGTGTGGGCATTGTCCACCACAGGGACCCAATTGGAGAGCGGTCACCCACTAGTCATCCAGAGAGACATACCTCTCATGCACAACAATGTACAAAACATCACTAGACAAGACTATACAGGGGATGAATTAAAAATGACTAAGTACATTGAGGATAAATATGGGTTGTAAGCCTTGTCTAATCCTTCATGGTCCAGTCCCCACTCACACAGGTGTTGGGGGAGACTTACCAAATCCGAGCCGCTATGCGCAATACGAAACCTACACAAGCAATGACATACAAATGCGGAAATAACACAACTACGCAATATAGAAGCAATCACACAACACCGGAAATTACGTGGAAAAACCCCTCCAAGGTGAAGGGTAAAAAACCACGGGCAAATCTTCCACTATAACAACAATGGGTTACACACAATTCTCCCAATTTGGGGATAACAACAACTTCAAGGTGCATATAGCACTTGGATAACCAATTTTCCTAATTACACTCACCACTAGGGTGGATCAACAATTCATTCACCTAAATAGGTAAGATTCACTATCAATTTGAGAATAGCAAGAGTAAGATTACTTACTACTAGAGTTTGAGCAAACCCTAGATTTTTCCCCCTTTGAAGAGATGTGGAAATTGATAAATCAATCTTCACCACAACAACCAATAGATCCTTAGCTAAGAACCCTTTCTTCTTCTCTTCAAGATAACTTCAATCTCACCAAAAATGGTGGCTTAACTTTTCTCCCTCACTCACTCTCTTTCTCTACTTTGCCTCTCTTTCTTTTCCTCACAAAATGAAGAAGATAAAACTCGTGAGAAGAAAACACTTCTCCTGATGCCTTTTGTAAACTTAACAAGGCAACCACTAGTTAACTCCCCCCATTTGATAAGGGCACACCTGGACTGTTGAGCCATAAGGAAGTGACCAGGCCCAACAATCTCCCCCTCACGACTTATGGCGAGGTACCCGTCACCACCAAACTCCGCCCGCTGCAAAAATACACATGCTTGTACTTTGGCAGTGACTTTCTCATCATATCAGAAACGTTGTCATCTGTATGGATCTTCTCAATATACAAGACCTTCTCGTTGAGAACTTCTTGTATCCACTGATACCTAATATTGATGTGCTTGGACCTCGAGTGAAAACTCGAATTCTTCTTTGAGATGGATGGCACTTTGGCTGTCACAAGTAAACGATGAACCTTTGTTGCTTCACACCGAGTTCTCTAACAAACCTCTTCATCCATATCATCTCCTTGCAACTCTCCGTAGCTGCAATGTACTCTGCCTCTATAGTAGATAATGCCACACATTTTTGTAACTTGGATTGCCAAGACACAACTCCCCCTGCATAGGTAAATAAGTAACCTGATGTCGACTTGAGACTGTCTTGAGCACCTGCTAAATCTGAATTTGTGTAACCAACTAACTCTGACTTGTCACCTCCATAACACAAACACATGTTAGAAGTACCCCTTAGATACCGTAGTATCCATTTCACTGCTTCCCAATGCTCCGGACCAGGATTTGATAGAAATCTGCTTACCACTCCAACTGCATAAGCTATATCCGGTCTTGTACACACCATTGCATACATCAAACTACCAACTGCGGATGCATAAGGAATATTCTCCATCTTCCGTTTCTCAACATCATTCACATGACATTGATCACGAGTTAACTTAAAATGGTTTGCAAGTGGACAACTTACCGGCTCAGCCTTGTCCATATTAAATCTTTGCAACACCTTCTCAATGTAGCTTTTTTGTGATAACCACAACTTCCTTGCTTTCCTATCACGAGTGATTTCCATGCCAAGAATACGCTTTGCTGCACCCAAGTCTTTCATAGCTAAAGACTTGCTCAAATCTGACTTCAACCTGTCAATTTTCTTCTTATCTTTGCCAACAATAAGCATGTCATCAACATATAGCAAAATAATAAGAAAATCACCATCACCAAATTTTTGAATGAATACACAATGATCTGAAGCTGTTCTCTTGTACCCATGTTCCTTCATGAACGATTCAAAATTCTTGTACCATCTTCTAGGAGCTTGCTTCAAACCATATAGACTCTTCTTTAGCTTGCACACCATGTGCTCTTTGCCTTTGACTTCAAAACCCTCGGGTTGTGCCATATACACATCTTCCTCCAACTCACCGTGAAGAAATAATGTCTTGACATCTAGTTATTCTATCTCAAAATCCAAACTAGCGGCTATTGCCAAGACAATCCGAATAGAAGGAAATCTCACCACCGGTGAGAAAATCTCGTCAAAGTCAACACCCTTTCTTTGCTCATAACCCTTCACAACTAAGCGTGCTTTGTACCTTGGTTGTGAGTTACCATCTTGATCTTGATTTTATACACCCACTTGTTCTTCGTAATTTTCTAGTTTTATGGCTTGTCAACCAAATCAAAAGTGTTATTCTTATCTAAAGAACCAACCTCTTCTTTCATGGATTTCAACTACTTCTGACTTTCAGGAACACTAAGAGCTTCTTCATAAGACTCTGGTTCACCTGCATCTGTGAGCATCACATACTCATGTGGTGTATATTTTGTTGAAGGTAATCTGGTTCTGCAAAATCTTCTCAACTCGGCTTCTGGTTGTTGTTGCACTTCTTGCTCAACATCACCCACTAGAACATCTTCATGATTGTGTTCTTCTTCTTCATTACCATTACCATCAACATCATCATCATGTTGTTCAAGAGTAGGAACAACTGGATTTGGATCCAAGGTCATATCATCTTGAAGCTTTGGCATCTCAATCTTCTCAAAGTCTTCAATAGTCTGGTCTTCAAGGAATACTGCATCCCTACTTCTGATAACCTTCTTGTCAACTGGATCCCAAAATCTGTAACCAAACTTCTCTGTCCCATAGCCTAGGAACACACACTGCTTTGCTTTGTCATCAAGCTTTGATCTCTGATCTTTTGGGATATGAATAAAAGCCCTGCAACCAAACACTCTCAAGTGATCATAAGTAGGCTCTTTGTCTCTCCATACCTTTTCTGCTACTTCTCCATCTAGTGGTCTTGAAAGAGATCGATTGATTAAATACACATCATTATTCATTGCTTCACCCCAGAAATGCTTCTGCAACTTGGAATGAGATAACATGCACATGATTCTCTCAAGAATAGTGTGGTTCATCCTCTCTGCAACACCATTATGTTGTGGAGTCTTGATCTTGATTGTTCATGACGTATACCCATGCTCTTGCAATACACTTCAAGTGGTCCAATGTATTCTCCCCCGTTATCAGAACGAAGGCACTTCAAGGTTCTACCTGTTTCTCTTTCCACCATGCTGTGAAACATCTTGAACACAGGAACAACATCGTCTTTGTTCTTGATTGCATATGACCAAACCTTCCTTGAAGCATCATCTATGAAAGTAACAAAGTAAAAGGCGCCACCAAGTGTTTTGACCCTTAAAGGTCCACATACGTCGGAATGAACAAGATCAATAATACCAGAATTACGCTTGGGTAAAGTTTTATGAAAGGAAACTCTAGTTTGTTTACCAACCAAACAATGAGTACACTTACCCAATTGCATACCTTTGGCCTTTGGCAAGACTTGTCTTTTGGTGAGGATTTGAATTCCCTTCTCACTAAGATGGCCAAGTCTTCTATGCCATGACTCGGAGGTTGAATCTTTGTCAACAACATTCAACTCACCTTTAAACACCTTCACCTCGTGTTTTGTACAATGTGCCACACTTCTTGCCTCTTGCAATAACCATGGAGCCCTTGCTTAGCTTCCATTTTCCATCACCCAAGTGATTGTTATACCCTTCATCATCTAACACTCCAGGTGACATTAGATTCAAACGAAGATCTGGTACATGTCGCACATTTCTGAGAACCAATGTGCAGCCAACACTGGTCTCAACTTTCACATCACCCATTCCTACAATTTTAGCAACACCATCAAGTTTCCCATTCGACCGACCCAAAGTCACCAGCCTTGTAGGAGGTAAATACATCTTCATAAGGAGTATCATGATAAGATGCACTGAATCAACTATCCACTCGAATCGAACTCGAGTAACTCACACAAACATCATTACAATCGAGAATAAAATGATATCACCATCTCGTTGCAACAGCTGCAACATCATTGTCTTGTTTATCATTTCCTTTCCCCTTCTTTTGTTCTTGCTTCAGATTCCTACATTCATTTGAATAATGACCTCTCATACGACAGTTCCAACATTCAATGTCCTTTCTGGACTTTGATTTACCCCTTGACTTGCTACGACCAACTTGTCTTCTCGTCTTTTCTTCTACCCCGATTTTCTGTAACAAGAGCTTCTGAATGAGATGAGTCTAATGACCTTCTTCTAACTTCTTCATTTAGCAAACTGTTTGTAGCAACAGTCATGTTCAACTTCCTTTCTGGAGCAGAATAACTGAGACAATTCCTCAATGGCTCCTAACTGTCTGGTAAAGTATTTAGCAACAAGTAAGCTTGAATCTCTTCAGGAATTATCAGCTCCATAGATGTAAGCTGATTCATAATACCCTTGATTTCATTTAAATGTTGCGCCATTGAACTCCCTTCCTTGTAGCACAGCTTTCCAAGCCTTTTGAATAGAAGAGCTTTTGCACAAGGAGACTGCTGATCATATATCTGCTCTAACTTGGTCCACAAAGAATATGCTAGTGTCTCACTAGCCACATGATGAAAAATACCATCATCAATCCACTGACGAATGAAACCAACTGCTTTACGATTAGTAACTTTCCAATCTTCTTCACTTGTCTTCTCAGGCCTCACTCCCTTACTCTCTATTGGACCATAGAGATCTTTACAATATAACCAGTCTTCCATCTTCGCCTTCCATATCACAAAGTTCTCACCGGTCAAATTGACCATTCTATTACTAGTACTCGCTTCCGTCATTGCACAGGATTAGCTCAACCCAAAAGCTCTGATACAACTTGTTGGGGGAGACTTACCAAATCCGAGCCGATATGAGCAATACGAAACCTACACAAGCAATGACATACAAATGCGGAAATAACACAACTCCGCAATATAGAAGCAATCACACAACACCGGCAATTACGTGGAAAAACCCCTCCAAGGTTAAGGGTAAAAAACCACGGGCAAATCTTCCACTATAACAACAATGGGTTACACACAATTCTCCCAATTTGGGGATAACAACAACTTCAAGGTGCATATAGCACTTGGATAACCAATTTGCCTAATTACACTCACCACTAGGGTGGATCAACAATTCATTCACCTAAATAGGTAAGATTCACTATCAATTTGAGAATAACAAGAGTAAGATTACTTACTACTAGAGTTTGAGAAAACCCTAGATTTTTCCCCCTTTTGTGGAAATTGATAAATCAATCTTCACCACAACAACCAATAGATCATTAGCTAAGAACCCTTTCTTCTTCTCTTCAAGATAACTTCAATCTCACCAAAAATGGTGGCTTAACTTTTCTCCATCACTCACTCTCTTTCTCTACTGCCTCTCTTTCTTTTCCTCACAAAATGAAGAAGATAAAACTCGTGAGAAGAAAACACTTCTCCTGATGCCTTTTGTAAACTTAACAAGGCAACCACTAGTTAACTCCCCCATTTGATAAGGGCACACCTGGACTGTTGAGCCATAAGTAAGTGACCAGGCCCAACAACAGGATGCAGTTGCAAGACCAATGCTTGTTATGTATAAGGCTAACCCCTATGGGCTAGATTGGAGTGCTAGATAGGCCAAAAAGTGTTGTAATATAACAATTACATCGCTTTACCATGATGTTAATGAGCATGCATCCAATAAACACGTTTGTCTAAGGGAATTCGAAGAGTCACTCACTGGAGACGCATTTACTTGGTTTATTACTTTACCCCAGAACAACATTTAACTTAGAAAAAATCTACCTGCGGTATTTTTTTCAGTGCACCTGTCATGTCTATTAGACCGTGTATTGAAACACCGAGCCATTTTAACACGTTATACTAGACATGTGGACAAATTTGTTTTATAAAGGGTACTAGTTATCACCGGGGCCTTACGGCCCCGGCTCAACCTCTCATTTTAGTTTCTAGTGTGTTGTTCAACATCTTAGCCAAAGAAGTGAAGCAATTTTAGACGAAGCAGTAGTCAGATTTATGTGTCCAACCCTGCAGCTGCTAGATGCCAATGTATTATACGGCGATGTTTTACCACTTCCATCGTTGTTGATGAGAAAAAAACAGCCTACCATCACCATCTCCCATAGAACTAAACACGGCATTATATGCCGGTGATTGGGTAGAATTCAATATTCTCTTCGCCTTTAGCACCGCACATTGCGAGTCGAAGGAAACGATGCTCCCACATGAATTTGTCACCAACAACATCACTCCATGTTAATTTTGGTCATGGAATATCCTCGAAATCTTCAAGCGACTTGCTAGATTCACGCAGTTGTTCATCCAAAAGGTACAACCCAAAATTAAATACCTTCTCATCAAGTGGCTTCCCGATATTGTATTTTGTGCGCAATTTCAAACATAGATCATCACATATGTTTAGTCTAAACTTTGACCACAAAACGTTTGGCAGATTTGGATTACAGTTATAGAGAATAATCTTGAAAAGTTTTCTTAATTGAACTCCAGTTTTTATAAATGTCGCCTCTTGTAAACACTTAGACCATTCATTTTCATCTCCTAAAATTCCAAGCACAATGCACGCTCCTTTAAACGTATGCAGTTTCCTATCATCACCATCCCTGACTGTTTTCAGGTTGTCAAATGAATTTGTACCAACTAATACCATTAGTAATATACACAGCTAATACAATTCACCGGCATTGGGACTGACAAATTGAATCGCAAAACCTTACTTTCTTACTTACCATTTTTTCTTGTCCTATATAAAATGTTGTGGATAACACTTGACGGGCATATGCGCCTTGGCAGTGAGATTCTTGCGATAGTACTCAAAGAATGCCATCAATGTTTGACTTATAATTTTCTACAGTAATATTAACCCTACTCGGCTACTCCTATTCACCAGCATTAGTAAGGCCCAACTAACCTTGAATTTAGTAGTATCCTCGAGAGTTTCAGCGTGCACCACTGACCTTGTTAGTTGTTCCTTGATCGCCCTTGTACCCAGTATTATCCGAAGTCTCATGAACTGTTCTTATTTATTTATTTCTAATAGACTTTAAGCAATTGCCTATTTTACTTGACGTTAACTATAAGACAGACTCCGCAGTTTCTAAATCAATCGTATCCCTGGACATTATTTTACAACCATGGCCGAGAGTTTTTTCTGTGCATAGCATGTGATTATTTGCATCCTATATGCCAGCGGTAACCAATTATCGTACTGCAAATAAAAGTTAATTAATTAACAAATATCGGTAAAAGCAGGTTCATCCAGTAATGTGAAAGAGTACATCAAGGAAAACGATCTACAAACTACAGAATTCGTCTGAGTATCCTATAAATTTCAACTTAACTCAGTCACGCTTTTACAATGGTCAATTGCTTTCTTTAATTTATTGCTACAACAAATACAAAAATATTCACCTCCGTATAAAAGATGATATTCCCAACTATAGGTTGATAGTCTTCATTTTGTACAAAGTCGGATGCAACTTTCCATTATGTGTAGGCAATGTACATCTACTTTTCAAGTGAAACGTTCATAAAAATTCAGTACGACGCGTGTGCTCTTCATTGTAGTGATGTAATTGTTGTTTATAGTAGTCATTTGTAGTTATAAACCTATTTATACGCTAAGTATCTGGTGCAAGGAAGCAACGAATATCTTGAGCATCATCAATTAATTCAGACGCTACCACAGGAACAACCGCGTCAAATATTCTCGGCACTACAGTTTTCAATGAAACCTATGTAGAAATTTGAACTCTAGATCCGTAGTACGTGTCTACAATGTAGGAGTTTTGGGTGATATGTGTTACTGGAATTGAGTTCAAAATATGGCCTTGCATTGAAATATCCACTTACGACTAACTTACAATGATATACGAATCAATGACAAAATAGTAAAGAAAAATAAAACTTACATCACTTGAATCTTGGCCAAAGAACTAACACCACTCTGCACACCTTAAAACTTTAAAATGAAATAGTTTAAAAAGGATAATAAGCCCAACAGTGAAAGACCTTTTTTCCTCCAACCAAGAATTGCAGGAAATGCAGAGAAACGATTTCATCTTGTTTGACATTTAATATTCACAAACAAAATGGCTAAACCCTTCCGAAACCTAATATTGTATATCTTTGTGGTCATTACTGGCATAATTATTAACTTCATTTCACAGAGTTTTACAAATTATTCTAACCCTTGGCCAAGGCTTTTCTTACATGCTTTTGATGTTTATTTAAGACTGGTGAAGAATATTCGGCACAGGTGAAATCATCGAATTAAAGTTGTCCTTATATGTTTTTCTTCTGCATGTCATTCTGATGTTGGATTTCAGTTGAGAGGCATATCATAACCAAGACAACCTACTGATATCCAATGGTCGTCCTTAAAAAATTTACTTCCACTTTTCCCCACTCAACCTTCTAATTATATTAAAAGCTGGGTTTATATAATACAAACCTCTGTATTGATACACATTGAGACACTTACCCTAGGGGATTAAACAACAAATTCACTCACATGGAAATGAATGCCGCTGCACATGTATTATGCATGTTGTAGATAATAACAATATAATGATGCGAAAGGTGTAGCTCTGTGACAACTACTGCAGCTAGAACTAAAAACTATTAGCTCTGTGACAACGCTGCACATTTACGTTAGTTGGATTATGCTTGCTAATAATCCAACTATAGATTATCAGAATTCAAAGAGTGCCTTATCTTTTGATGTAACCACCGGTGCAGGGGGTTACACCAAAATATAGATCCCAAACTGAAATCCCTGATGCAGCAACTAATGATTATTAGAAAGCATCATCACGACCACAGTATCCATTTATATGAATATAAGATTAGATTTATATCATACCAAAGAGTGTCCGAGATACCCATAATTTACACATATATTAATTATAACATAGATAAGTACCCATAATGACATTAATTATTTTCTCCCATGGGTAATCTAGCCTTCCCAAACACGGGTCAAGAGTAAGAGGTTAATGCTATTGTTGACAGACTTCGATCAGTTTCTTGAGATTGAAAAGGACTACGTGAGTGACTGCTGAAAATTTGGTGCATTTCTTTTTATAGATACTAATTGCAAAAAAATACTAAGGATTACGGTTTTGTTAAGAAGCTTAATTATAGAGGTAAATCAGGAAATCAATAAATAGAAAGAAAACCCAATTCCAATCGTATTAATACAGAATATAAATTTATTGTAGATGGTATTGGGTTTTCTTTCTAATTATTGATTTTCTAATTATTGCTTCCGCTAGGAGTATCTCTATAATCAGGGAATTATAGAGATAAAACTGAGCAGTCAAGCAATTACATAGTCAAAAATGAAATTGTGTACATGAGATTTATGTCATTGGATGCAAAATTCTTAGATCCGGGAGCAAGTAACTCAAAAAAAATTGTACCTTTTATATTTCCAGTTCTGCCTTCAAACATACCAATCATTCTCAAAAAATATCAAATAGAAAAACATGCAACTACTAACCAACAGTTTTTGTTATACATGACCAAAAACCTTTTCTGAACGTGGTTAAAAACTGGGAATGGACCTGACGTGAATCGAACACGTAACCTTCTGACATGGAGTCGGATGCGCTACCATTACGCCACAGATCCGTAGTTTAAAAATACTTGTTTTGGTATGGGACAAAAACATGATTTACCTTCGGGGCATCTGTATACTTGTATAATGGCCAACAACAACAATCGTTCCACTAACATAAATCTAAGCTGTGTAGCAGCTGTATACTTGTCTAAGATAATGCCAACAACAACAACTATTCCACGAACTTAAATCTTAGCTAAATGATTTGTACGATTCCAATTATGGATGCAAAAGTAAGGAAAATAAATGCAGCATACGCGATAGGATCTAATAGAATTCGAACCCATTTAATCAATATAAAGTTCAGTTTTTCATTTGAACTATATCATGAACAAAGACAGTAATTTACTTGAAGGTTCAACACAAAACACATATGCCATACCTCATTATTTTCATAAAGGACCTAAGGAATGACTTTGTAAGCATACAAACTAATCACTGATCGGGATCTGTTGTCATCCTATTACATAGCAAAGCTGAAGATAACAAAACAAAAAGAGGGCTTACATTAGGTGTTTCATCAAGCAATTAGCACACTTCTATAAGGATTTGAATATAGTTCAATGAATTATAAGTGAATTTTAGAAGTAATTTAACTTTCTTCATCATTGCCAAAGTTAGAAACCTGAAGAGTAAAGTTTAACTTCAACTAATTTAACTTTTTAGAATTATGCTTTTGTGGCATGAATTGATAGCCTTGCAAAAAAATATATATACAAAGGGCTCAGTTGCAGCAAGAGTGGTGGACCGACCCACCATAACATTAAATATGTTCATCAGAGGTTATAAACAATCTTAAATTTTTCCTTCGCAATAATCATAAAAGGAATCAGAGAAAACTTCAGTGTAAGGTCAGGTGAAGTCCATTTATGACTCAAGCAGCCCTTTTTACTTAAATCAACATATCATGGATTGAGATTTGAGAAAATTGGTTATATAGATTAGAAATTCTATGCACTGTAAAATAAGCATACACCTAACATTTCATATCATCCAGCAAGTTATCATCATAATAAAAAAAATTTATCTTCATCATAAATATGCACGTCCTCTCTATGCTGCAATCAGTTCGGTTGGTACAATTAAATTCATCTATTGATACAAATAATATGGATCAAAAATCGGAGAAAAAAAATAATCAAATGATGCCAATAAAAAATCACAAATATGAGGGTGTGAAGACCATTAAATAATGATTGGAATGTCTAGTTTTTCTCAAAGCGAATTTCTACAGATTAGACGTCCAATACGTTATAAAATATTGCAAACAGACTACTTTCCAGTTTGCTGCGAATAGCACCTCCAAACTATGAAAATCATAGTTGTATAGCCTATTCAGAAAAGTACCTTGAGTACCCAATCCAGTAGTACACTTGGAATCGGTATATCCAGATGCTGTTAAATTGTCAGTTTGTTGCCATTTTATTAAACTGCCAATTAATCATAATATATAGTTTATTGGTTCGAAATTACTCTTACCATTTAACCATCCATTTACAGGATCTGACGGCGGCAAGCTCATCATGAGAATAGGTCCACATTGCTCTGCATAAACCCAGAGTTTCCCAGGTGTTCTTACTGAACCTTCGTGCTCGCATAATGAAACAAATTTAATTAGCAAGATATATATGGGTAACACATTTAGTCAGTTAATTTTACGAAAAAAAATCAAATAAACCGGTTTTATATATATATATATATATATATATATATATATATGATGGCAACACATTCCTTTGCCTATTTCAAAGACACCCTCTACTTTAACGCAATAGACAGAATCTCAATAAGACTTGTGTCCAAAAGATTATTTTTTTCAAAACTTGAAAAAGGTCTAGAGGACGGGCAGTCTAATTACATTACAAAGTTAGAACAATTCTTCTCTTAGACGAGTATGTTGATGGAAAATTGGTATTCTATTCCTGCAAGGATTTACCAATTAATGTAAAAGCAAGCAAAAACCACATGAATACAGCCAAAACAACACAAATAAAGAACAAATCACAAAATGTTCCACTTAACATCTCTTTCATATGCAACAATTACGCCACCATCATCTTCAAATGTAAACGTGTTAAAGAGTATAATATATCTCCTGTTGAACATCATAGCCTTTAGGTTTGCTTGAAATGTACAAAAGAACATATACATAGCTAACCTAAGGCATCCATCAGGTGCTGGCTAAAAAGTTAAAAAAAATATAAACGTATGAAGCACAATTTCATTATCCCATTGTCAAAAAATCAATAAAAATGATCTCGAAAGCATAATGGTAAAATCTCAAAAAGCGTAAATCAAGATCGTCATGACAAACCATCAAAAGATTAATTTCCCTCTAGTTCCCAGTCTAATTTGAATCCCATGAAGATAATGATAATTTACCTATTTATGTAGCAGGCAATCCATGAGGGATGAAATTACTTCACATACCTCTTTGACTTGTCATGAAATTTGGCTTCAAAGGCAGAAAGTAGTTCAGAAGAAAGAGGAGCAGCAGCAGTCATGACAGCCTTGAATTTAAGTTATGTGAGATCTAATCTTTAACCACTGAGTTCTTAACCAATTCCAATATGAGCATCTTGGTGCTGAAAGGACTTTCCTAGTGAAAGAGTTCTCGGACCTCAACTTGTTGACAACAACACCTTCATCCTTATTTCAAATCTTCTGCGTTTACTGTTAGCAATTGAAGAAATTTGTGTTGTTATATGGGCTTATGGAATCTGTCATACAAACACTGTAAATTTTTTTTTTTTTTGATCGGTCAAGAGGAAAATTCATTGAAAAAAGGTACTTAAGGGGGTACCTCAACCCAATAAAAACAACCGAAACAAAAAAGGGAAACCGAAAGGGGATTCGGTCACCTAAAGAAAGACGAAAAGAAACAAAAGTACAAATAAACCAAGAAGGCCTTGCGACCTTGCTTCTCAAAATCAAGCTCAATAAGAATGATAGAAATTCGTATCCCACAATGCTATCACCATGTTGGCCGTTAAACCTAGCATTTTAGTGTTAGGCTCCGCCGAAAAGAAAGCTTGAATCTTGATATCTCTAATCAAACTTGCCAAATTTCTCTTCTTGTTGTTGAAGGTCCTTGCATTTGTTGAAGTTTGAAAAATCTTGTTGTGGAGACATAAATTTATCTTCCTATTGTTCTCAAACACTAAATGTTGTCATACAAAAACTCAGTTATTTTACGGGTTTATGTAGCGGTAAACCTTGTTATATGTATACATCCTATTTTTTGATGCCATCTGGTGATTCTTATGATTGTTATCGAGTGTTGAATATTTGGAGGTCTAAACGATTTTTTTGATAAGTTGTAGAAGTTTTTTCGTGCATTGTTGATTTCGTCAGTGTCATCAAATTATACGCTAAACATGATGCCATTCCAATCTTAATCTAATTTTTTATATTGTCTTAACTTTGTCGGCTCTTATTTTTGTCTTCTCTTTTCATTTATACATATGATCATATCGTAATAAACTTTAATCAAATCCTTTTTAGAGTAATAAAACTCAATCGGATAATACTGTTGTTGATGGTGGTTTTTAGACAAGGGGTAAAATCGTAAAACCCCATGACCTAGTGTTACCCGGAACACATTAACTAAGAGCATTTAACTCAGGTGTAACTAATTAATAGGGGTATTTTTTTCAAAATACCAGCATTAGGTTTTCAACACGTAACCCTAATTCCAAAACCAAGCCGCACTCTGCGCACCATGGCAAAGCAATGCCAAACCAAGCCGCACTCTGCGCACCATGGCAAAGCAATGCCAAACCAAGCCGCACTCTGCGCACCATGGCAACCATGCCAAACCAAGCCGCACTCGCGACCATGGCGACAATGCCAAACCAAGCCGCACTCTGCGCACCATGGCAAAGAACGCCAAACCAAGCCGCACTCTGCGCACCATGGCAACCATGCCAAACCAAGCCGCACTCTCGCGCATCATGGCAACCATGCCAAACCAAGCCGCACTCTGCGCACCATGGCAACAATGCCAAACCAAGCCGCACACTGCGCACCATGGCAACAATGCCAAACCAAGCCGCATACTGCGCACCATGGCAACAATGCCAAACCAAGCCGCATACTGCGCACCATGGCAACAAATGCCAAACCAAGCCGCACCCTGCGCACCATGGCAACAATGCCAAACCAAGCCACACCCCGCGCACCATGGAAACAATGCCAAACCAAGCCGCATATTGCGCACCATGGCAACAATGCCAAACCAAGCCGCATACTGCGCACCATGGCAACAATGCCAAACCAAGCCGCACCCTGCGCACCATGGCAACAATGCCAAACCAAGCCGCATACTGCGCACCATGGCAACAATGCCAAACCAAGCCGCACCCTGCGCACCATGGCAACAATGCCAAACCAAGCCGCACCCTGCGCACCATGGCAACAAAGCCATATTTCTAAGTCGCTATGCCATTGGCCCACGCCAAACATAGCGCCCTAGGCTTGCAAGACTTGCAACTAGGTCAACATGGCCGTACGTGCCATTGGCACATGCCAACACGTATCGCAGGCCATATTTCCAAGCCGCTATGCCTTTGGCCCACGCCAAACATAGCGCCCTAGGCTTGCAAGACTTGCAACTAGGTCAACATGGCCGTACGTGCCATTGGCACATGCCAACACGTATCGCAGCCATATTTCCAAGCCTCTATGCCTTTGGCCCACGCCAAACATAGCGCCCTAGGCTTGCAAGACTTGCAACTAGGTCAACATGGCCGCACGTGCCATTGGCACATGCCAACACGTATCGCAGCCATATTTCCAAGCCGCTTATGCCTTTGGCCCACGCCAAACATAGCGCCCTAGGCTTGCAAGACTTGCAACTAGGGTCAACATGGCCGTACGTGCCATTGGCACATGCCAACACGTATCGCAGGCCATATTTCCAAGCCGCTATGCCTTTGGCCCACGCCAAACATAGCGCCCTAGGCTTGCAAGACTTGCAACTAGGTCAACATGGTCGTACGTGCCATTGGCACATGCCAACACGTATCGCAGCCATATTTCCAAGCCGCTATGCCTTTGGCCCACGCCAAACATAGCGCCCTAGGCTTGCAAGACTTGCAACTAGGTCAACATGGCCGACACGTGCCATTGGCACATGCCAACACGTATCGCAGGCCATATTTCTAAGCCGCTATGCCTTTGGCCCACGCCAAATATAGCGCCCTAGGCTTGTAAGACTTGCAACTAGGTCAACATGGCCGTACGTGCCATTGGCACATGCCAACACGTATCGCAGCCATATTTCCAAGCCGCTATGCCTTTGGCCCACGCCAAATATAGCGCCCTAGGCTTGCAAGAATTGCAACTAGGTCAACATGGCCGTACGTGCCATTGGAACATGCCAACACGTATCGCAGGCCATATTTCCAAGCCGCTATGCCTTTGGCCCACGCCAAATATAGCGCCCTAGGCTTGCAAGACTTGCAACTAGGTCAACATGGCCGTACGTGCCATTGGCACATGCCAACACGTATCGCAGCCATATTTCCGAAGCCGCTATGCCTTTGGCCCACGCCAAATATAGCGCCCTAGGCTTGCAAGACTTGCAACTAGGTCAACATGGCCGTACGTGCCATTGGCACATGCCAACACGTATCGCAGGCCATATTTCCGAGCCGCTATGCCTTTGGCCCACGCCAAATATAGGCCCTAGGCTTGCAAGACTTGTAACTAGGTCAACATGGCCGTACATGTCATTGGCACATGCCAAACACACACGTTGGTAGCCTAACTTGCAAACCGTGCAACCTACCAACAAGGCATTCCGCACATGCCATTGGCGCATGCCAAACACACACGCTCGGTAGCCTAACTTGCAAACCGTGCAACCTACCAACAAGGCATTCCGCACATGCCATTGGCACATGCCAAACACACACGCCTGGTAGCCTAACTTGCAAACCGTGCAACCTACCACCAAGGCATTCCGCACATGCCGTTGGCACATGCCACACACGCCACTAGCGGCTACGGCATTACCACTTACGCCGAGGTGCAACTCGCAACGAAGGCATTCCGCACATGCCACATGCGTCCCTAGCAGCACCACTTGCACGCAAGATGCAACCAACACTCGAGACATCAACACAACCGGGGATGCTTTCTAGGGTTTTGGTTTGGCGGTCACAAAGATGCGGCGTACACTACGCTCATATTAAGAAAGCGTGAAAAGGAATAAAGCGGTCAAATAAAAGAGGAAATAATGGTGAAAACGTTTTCACCCATTAACACCATGCGGTTACCACCTCCTCTCATTATTTCACCCTTTACTCTCTTCCTTCATGAGACCAGGGTACGTTTCAATCTCGACTTGTATAAATAGGTCTTACCTATTTCCACCGGACAACAAGTCTCGGTCCAGAGAAATATACTACACTTACACTCTCGTAAAGGCAACTTTGCAAGCTCTCCAAAAGCTTTCATCTCTTGCAAGCTTCCTAAGCTTTCACTTTACGATACAAGTCGAGATACTACTCTCCTCAACACCTTTCTTTGCTTCCCTCCCCAAATCAACCCTTCTCCTCCACTTTGTGACCGAAGCAAGTCCGGAACGGCCATTTCTTGGTTTAGGCCGGACTTGCATGCATTGATCTCTCGAATCTATAAAGTGCTCACGTGCAGCACATTTGTTTAGGGTTTGAACCAGTTTCTCACTCATCTACCGAATTTACCGAAATCGGCAGAAACGATTTTCACCCATAAACAACTGTGATAATGTGATATTGTACTGACACTGTTTTCTCTGTATATGTCTTTAGAATCCATTAATTTTTTGTTAAGGATATGAGGGCATCGTGTGTAAGGTTTCTTTTTTGTTGTGTCGTACCTAATATTGCTTGATTGATAATACTCTGTTATTCATCTATTGAACTGCATTGATCCGAAGTTTGAACTATCTTGTTGTGCGGAGAGATAAATTTATCTTCCTATTGTTATCAAACTCTAACTGTTGTCATACGAAATCTCAATTGTTTTTCGGGTTTATGTAGTGGTAAATCTTGTTATATGTTGGTTTATACATCCTATTTTTAATGTCATCTTGTGATCTTATGCTTGTTATTAAGTGCTGAATATTTGTAGGTCTAAATGATTTTATTGATGAGTTGTAAAAGTTTTTCCTGCATTGTTGATTTCGTCGGTGTCATCAAATTCTACGCTAAACGTGATGCCATTTCAATCTTTGTTTAATTTTTTATATTGTCTAAACTTTGGCATCTCGTATTTTTGTCTTCTCTTTTCATTTATACATATGATCCTATCGTAATAAACTTTAATCTAATCTTTTTTAGACTCATAAAACTCAATCGGATAATACTGTGATAATGTAATATTGTACTAACACTGTTTTCTCTGTATATGTTTTTTAGAATCCATTAATTTTCATGTTAAGGATATGAGGGCATCATGTGTAAGGTTTATTTTCTGTTGTGTCGTACCTAACATTGCGTGATTGATAATACTCTATTATTCATCTATTGAATTGCATTGATCCGAAGTTTGAACAATCTTGTTGTGGAGAGATAAATTTATCTTCCTATTGTTCTCAAACTCTAACTGTTGTCATACGAAAACTCAGTTAATTTTCGGGTTTATGTAGCGGTAAATCTTGTCATATGTTGGTTTATACATCCTATTTTTTATGCCATCTTGTGATTCTTATGCTTGTTATTAAGTGTTGAATATTTGTAGGTCTAAATGATTTTTTGATGAGTTGTAGAAGTTTTTTTCCTACACAGTTGATTTCTTGGTGTCATCAAATTCAACGGTACATGTAATGCCATTCCAATCTTTGACTAATTTTGTATATTGTAACTTTGTCATCTCGTATTTTTGTCTTCTCTTTTCATTCATACATATGACCTTTCGTAATAAACTTTAATCAAATCTTTTGTAGACTCATAAAACTCAATCGGATAATATTGTGATAACATGATATTGTACTTATATTGTTCTCTCTGTATATACCGTTCCAACTCATATATGTCATTAGAATCCATCCATTTCCTATTAAGGATATGAGGGCGTCGTGTGTAAGGTTTCTTTTTTGTTGTGACGTACCTAACATTGCTTGGTTGATAACACTCTGTTTTTCATCTATTGAACTGTTTCGATCTGAAGTTCGAACTATCTTGTTGTGGAGATATAAATGTATCTTTCTATTGTTCTTAAACTCTAACTGTTGTCATACGAAAACTCAGTTATTTTTCTAGTTTATGTATCGGTAAACCTTGTTATTATGTTGGTTTATACATCCTATTTTTGATGCCATCTTGTGATTCTTATGCTTGTTATTGAGTGTTGAATATTTGGAGGTCTAACCGATTTCTGCAATGTTGATTTCGTCAGTGTCATCAAATTCTACGCCTTTGTCTAATTTTTATATTTCTAAACTTTGTCAGCTCGTATTTTTTCTTCTCTTTTTATTTATATACATATGATCATATCGTAATAAACTTTAATCAAATCTTTTTTTAGACTCATAAAACTCAATCGGATAATATTGTGATAATATGATATTGTACTGACACTGTTTTCTTTTTATATGTCATTAGAATCCATTGATTTTGTGTTAAGGATATGAGGGCATCGTGTGTAAGGTTTCTTTTTCTGTTGTGTCGTACCTAACATTGCTTGATTAATAATACTCTGTTATTCATCTATGAACTGTTTTGATCCAAAGTTTGAACTATATAGTTGTGGAGAGATAAATTTATCTTTCTGTTGTTCTCAAACTCTAACTGTTGTCATACGAAAACTCAGTTATTTTGCGGGTTTATGTAGCGGTAAACCTTGTTATTATGTTTGTTTATACGTCCTATTTTTGATGCCATCTTGTAATTCTTATGATTGTTATTGAGTGTAGAATATTTGGAGGTCTAAAAGATTTTTTTGATGAGTTGTAGAATTTTTTTCATGCATTGTTGATTTCGTTAGTGTCATTGATTCTTCGCTAAACGTGTTGTCATTCAATCTTCGTCTAATTTTTTATATTGTCTAAATTTTGTCAGCTCGTATTTTTGTCTTCTCTTTTGTTTTATACATATGATCCTATTGTAATAAACTTTAATCAAATCTTTTGTAGACTCATAAAACTCAATCTGATAATACTGTGATATTGTTCTGACACTGTTATATCTGTATATGTCATTAGAATCCATTAATTTTCTATCAAGGATATGAGGGCATCGTGTATAAGAATTCTTTTCTGTTGTTTCGTACCTAACATTTGATAATACTCTGTTATTCATCTATTGAACTGTTTTGATCCGAAGTTTGAACTATCTTTTTGTGTAGAGGTAAATTTATCTTTCTATTGTTCTGAAACTCTAACTGTTGTCATACGAAAACTCAGTTATTTTTGGGTTTATGTAGCGTAAACCTTGTTATTATGTTGGATTATACATCCTATTTTTGATGCCACCTTGTGATTCTTATGCTTGTTATTGAGTGTTGAATATTTTGAGGGCTAAATGATTATATTGATGAGTTGTAGAATTTTTTTCCCGCATTGTTGATTTAAATCGGTGTCATCGAGTATTCTACGCTAAACATGATGCTATTCCAATCTTTGTCTAACTTTTTATATTCTCTAAATTTTGGCAGCTCGTATTTTTTTTTAGCTCTTTTCATTTATACATATGATCCTATTGTAATAAACTTTAACCAAATCTTTTGTAGACTCATAAAACTCAATCGGATAATACTGTGATAACGTGATATTGTACTTATGTCGTTCTCTTTGTATATACTTTCCAATCTTTGCAGCCTACGGGCGGGGCTCAACCTCTTTCGATTTTTTGATGTTGTTTTGTCCACCGGTCCGTAACCTCTCATAATATTTTAGTCAATATGTAAGTTAATCGGGCTCAATAGAACTGGTACTTAGATATCCATGTTATAATATCGTTTTTAGTAAGACGAATATTTTTGGAAAATAATGTATGTTACATTAAGATTAGCCATTTTTAATTAGAAAAATAAGTTAGATTAGCAAACCTAATTATATTAGGGAACTTAGTCACAAACCTAATGTTAGTAGTGTTTAGGATTAGTGGCTAGGTTAGGGCTAGCTTTGTACCTAACCCTTGACTGCAGCAGAACCTCAACCTCTTCGGGAAAAAAAAAATTATGTTTTATGGTTTGTTTTTTCACGTTATTGAAATAAATACCTGGTTGATTAGTTTATCTCCCTATGATTAGTTCATAAAAGATTGCAATAAAGGATTTTATTATAATTTATTTTCTTTCTTTACTATCACTTTTATTGAGTTGTTATAGATTAAAGTTGCTGGGAGTCAACAAAATGTCGAGATCAGTCATTTAGTCTAACCCAATTTGAGTTAAATCTTGGGCAAAAACATTTGTCTACCCTCCTTTCCATCTAATGATTACTGACGGTGCAAAAACTTTAATGCGATGGCAACAAAAGAATAAAATACCATTTATCACTGAAACTCATCGCGTACCCCGAAAAGTAAGTAGCATAGGCTTGCAGTAGACGAACTCCATGCATCAAACGTAAAAAAAAAATTAACAGAATATTGGAATCATTAGATTATTGAAGAAGAAGAAGAAGATGGAAATTTACCTGATCTTGGCTTTTAGCCTTCTATCTACTCTATCATGACAATTCAACTCAGTAAAAATTATAAAGTCATCAACAATAAAGAATAGTCATGAAACATTGGTAAACAAATAAACCTGAAATTGGATAGAGCTCACATTAGAAGATGTTGGAATGACCTGGCCACGACCGAATGTAGTAATAACAATGTGATTTTGGGCATGCAGTATAATTTTGTCTCTTAATTACTTGGAGAAACCTTTTCTCCATTACGACTCTCATTAATACCATTCACGCTTGTTTGGCATCCTCGCTCCACCATGAAACTGAAGCCAACATAAAGGTTGGCATTGCTTAGATCTTCTTGAACTTTTCGGTTTCAGCGAGATAAAGAAGCAAGGAAGCCTCTCTATTACCAATCTAGCTGCTATCTCAATGTTCTTAGAATCTTCAACAGCTTATATAAAATACCCGAGATAACAAACTAAATAGTGCACATCTCAAACAAAAACAGAAAATAATACTTCAACTATAGACACGGTTAAATATTGGCAATTGGACCTGACGTGAATCGAACACGTAACCTTCTGACATGGAGTCAGACGCGTTACCATTGCGCCACAGATCCATGATTTAAAAGACTGGTCTTTAGTATAGGACAGATACAGCTAGAAAATCGAGCTTTAAATGAACTGCATATGCCATAATAAGAAAATAATAAATACCGGACGTGATTCAATGGTCCTTTTACGCATTCAAGTTGTTGGTAGGTTCTGGCAAGAATATTAAATTCTCACAGACTTAAAATTTTCAAATTTTGAAGCATGCAAATTCGTTAAGCTAATGCAGCCATCAACATTAACAACCTCAAAAGTGCATTACGACATCCAGTTATTCCAAGAAAAAAATATCGGATATAAGTTATTGTAGATAATGTCGAAAAAGAAAGGATGTCACCACACCGAGCTTTATAGCGGGACTTGGCTGAGAATTCTCTGAATAAAGGATTTCACCAGACGTGCTTGAATGAAGTGAACTAATTCCATATTGAACTTGGACATCTTCAAAAGTCAAAACCTTCTTCATTCGGCATGAAAGGAGATTCTTCTAGTATTAATTGCTAAAATTCTAGTATTGATTACTAAAATATATCATTGCCTTCTCGCCAATCCCTATTGTTCCGATGCCCTGATATCCAGCTCAAGACCTTTAGGGACCTGAAATAAGCATAATGAACAAAATCATTAGAAAAAGAAAACATAGGTACATGATTATATCAAGATACACACGAACTCTATTTATGTAGTCATATGATTAGATGTAGAGTAAGTAGAGTGCATAAAAAATCTACTAACCTCACACATAAATATAATGTTACAAACTTCAGCTTTTCTAAAAGTAAAGAACAATAGTTCTCCTAGTGCCTTCGAAAAAATTAGTTCCACTGCAGCCTTTGCAATAGGAGAAAGGGACATTAATATGTTTATGCAGAACCAAATGATCAACAATTAAAATAACAATGGAATTATGATCCGTTAGACTACAACAATGAGAAATATTATATGTTTTTTCACACAACACCTTTTTTGGTTGATCCCAAGTGACATTATATCCAAGTCTATTATTCTGACATACATAAATGAATAGTGGCAAAGCAAAAGGTTGACACATCTTCTTGGTATAAATCGAATAAGTAGACCCTTAGAATCAGAGAAACATGAAAGGAAAGAACACTAAAAACCATAAAAAGCCTAACCAAACAAATAAGAAAAGAAAGCAAAAAACCATATTACCGTGAAACATGTTGGAAAAACAGGTTCCTTCCCGTTGTACAACAGGTTCGAAATGCTTCCTATCACATTGACCCTACTATTTAGCAGCAGTTGATCCTGTACAAAATTTAAATTTCAACTCTTTTGTGATCTTCAAAAATTACTGTCTAAGTATAGCTATATGAATTACCAAAAATGTAAAGAAAAAAACGAATTAAATTGAACTTCGAATTTGCAGGGCCCAAAACCATTTTGATAACTACCTCTTTCTTTGGTGACAACTCGGAGCACGGACTTACTCCGACGTAATACAGTTGTATGCCAAACAACCTCCACAATTTATAAAGTTCGAAGCTTGAAAAAGCAACCCCATGAATCACTTTCAAACTACAATAACAAATCACCATCTACAATTCAGCACCACATTAAGAGCTTAGTAGTAAGAATCACTAAATAAATACGACTATTCATGTATATTTGACCGGAACTAAAACCATACCTACATTGTTTTTTAAATATTTCTACCTTTACAATTTAGCACAACACCCTAAAAATAAGCAAGACGTATATAATTTAATTGTGAATCAAACATATGGAAGACTTGTATGTATTATCGCAAATCAAAGAAAGTTACCTTGATATGGAGGAAGCCAAAGTTGTAGCAATTGGATCAGTCTGGACACTGCTCAATCCGGGATAATAGTTTTCGTCATAGCAGTGAGTATGGAAGTTAAGACAGTGTGGTAATATTTTGCTGCTCTGGAAGCTTCTAATACATCAATACCAAGAGATACGCCTATCCCAACAAAAACTGCGGATATGGTTGAATGGTAAAATCTCTTGGCCCGCTCTTTCATACTCACTTTTATTCAACTAATTTGTCTTGCAGCTGGCCTTGCTTGTTTGGTAGAATCTGCAAAACATGACAGACAAAACGAATCAGTATGTGCTCATTATAAAAGTCGTACAAAGCAGATGCTTCAAACTGGTCTAGTATCTGTAAGAAGTGATAAATGAGACCTCGATTCGAATACCACTGCCTCGTAATAGGACAATGTTACAAAAAAACTCCCCCCTTCAACGAAACGTTTTAAATTCAATTGGAGAACAATCAGAAGTTTAGACTTCTGTTTAAAAATAACACATTACAGTTCTCATTATTGGGCCATCATGATTCCAAACCTTTCCTAAATGTTTTTAAAACTTCTGGTTCGTGATTTCAGTTGTAGAAAATGAAGTGATAGACCTTTCGCTCCTATTAAACTTCTAGGAGTTTTCACATTAACAAATAGATAATGCAGAGCATATATAATGGGATAAGATGAAAATACTTGAACAAAACCCATGAATAAGCAAGAAAAGAAAAAAAATTACCTATAAAATCCTAAGTTTCAATAAAAGGATTTCATCAGTCTGGCTTCTAACTCTATGTGCAATAAAATATTTCATGTATCTGGTCAGGACACAACTCGAGATCTATCCAAACTGAAGATACTCAAACTGAATGGTACCTGTGCTAGCCTCAGGAGCAGGAGCGAAGCTTTTAGGGAATCTTCATCTAGAAGAGGTATACCTTCAATTTCCTTCACCTTCATCCGGGTGCTAGATACATCATACATAAAATAGGTTATTAACATAATTCAGGAACATAAACCACTATTCCATGAACACCTAGTAGAACAAAAATTCAAGATAAGCACTTACGGGAATACTAAAAGATAGGTGTGCCCTGAAAAGCCAATTTTAGAACCACAACTATAGTCCCCACGTAGAGGACATTAGGCACCAGTGTTCCCATGCCTCCTGAAAATTTGGTGTTATATTATCACATCAACTATGATTATTGTAATAAAATGATCAAATCATTACATGAACTATGACTATGAGGCGGTCGCATCTGGTTAATTTGTTACGCGTCGAATTCATTGGTGAGAGTCGCCAAAATTTATCACCTGTGAAGATTGAATTAGTACCACCAAGACAGCAGAGTGCTTGCTCCGTAGAGTGCTAGCTTCGAGATGGATAAATGAACACAACCCGCCGATGGCCTTGACCATTGCATTTAGCATCCCAATTCGAGTTGTAGCGATTATCTAGATCATCTTCAATATTTTTACTGCCTAACGAAAAGAAAAAAGTTGCAATGAGGTCTTCATGTTGGAAGAGCGCTACAATGTACATAGTTTTCTCTATTATTCCACAAACATATTCCCATAATCAAGCTTACATAAATAATAATCAAGCTTACTATCCGATGATTTTGTTCTTCTCATCTAACAAAAACTTAAATTTGAACCTTCCAAAAATCCTAAAGCAATTTAAAAGAACGTCTAAGAATGACATTTCAAAACGGTCCAATTCTTGTTGCAGAAGCCTATTCGATCTCTTCATCTTTATACCTCGGAATCAGCAGCTTGAATTGCAAAGTGGATGGAAATGTCTCTAGCATTAGTTTAGGAAAAGTGACAGGCCTTCATTTTCCATCAAGCGATAAACTTGTAGAAACTATTTTCCTATGAATAAATTAAGAAATTCACCCCAAAGCGGGAAAAAAAAAAGTCACCGTAAGCGAGAATTGATTGTTTTACGTGACCTAATAATTTAAATATCAGAATCTCTAACCTCGAACTTCCAAATAATGTTTTTAGGAACCACCTTTTGAGTTTCATCTCCTTGCAATACAAAAACAACTCCGTCAATTAGATTCTAGCATGTTATGCAAAAGCGCATAAGGACTTCTCGGAATGTTAATGACATTGTATATGATAAACATGCCACTTAACACATCTGTATGTGCTTCTAAAGATAGAATATAGACTACAATTACAACTATGGTTGTTGTGACCACCTTAAACCTCAAAACCTTGAACTAAATACACATTTAGTTTAAGGTCATAGTCAAGTTTAAGCCTTAGTCCTTCCCAAAGCACAAAGAAAAAACAGTGGATGTCCTATGCGGAAAAAGCACTTTAAAGCCGAAAATGCAATCATTCATATACCTTCTGTTTCACTCTTACATTCGTAAGGACCCAATTTCAAAATCATCATGCCAAAAACACAACTTCATAAAATCTATAACAACGACCCTCCATTCTAACCCAGAACCGAAACCTCTTAAAGGACCATAAGAATAATCCCAACGAAACTAAGCATCTATATAAATTTCTCAACTCTTAATACTCAGCATAACAGACCCTCAAAAGTTAAGTTGAAATTAGAGCAATAGTAAATGTGGTTTAAAAACTGTATGCCCAGCATTAACATAATAATCTGTTGATATTAAAAAGAACTGAATTGCAAAGAAGATTACCTTTGTCTATCAAACATCAATAACCATAAAAAAGACTTCCAAGATGTGTCAATACTTCTGGTATCTTCACTACCACAAACCTACAAAACACATATAATCAAATAATCAAACACACTTGAGTGTGGGAGTTTGAAGACAAAATAAAGAAGAAACACTCAGAAAACGAAGAAAATATTCCTAGGTCTAGAGTTCTTAGACAATTCTAAGTTTAGCTATCAATCAACCAATCCAATGGAATTACTTGAATAAAAATTATCTGAAAAGATTAAAAGTTTGATTCTAAATACCTGCAAATGATTGCTAGATATAGAAAGACCTTCCCAGCAACCAATAATGTCAGATTGAAAGTTCGATTCCAAACTCTTCAATGTTATAAACTTAGCTTCCCAAATTTCCTGCAAAAATCAAGCAAACATCGAAAACCTAGATATCATATAAATTGAAAAATTAGGGATTGCTGTGAGATCCATACCTCTTCGAAGAACTACAATATTTTCCTCTTGAAGTTCTGCGAACCATACAAAAGATCTGTAATTTCGTAAACAAAATTGCAGTTACAAAAAAACAAAGCCACAAAAAAGAGTATCTCAATAATTCGAAACAAAAACGTATAAAGAACCAAAACCAACCTAAGTAACACCCCTTACACCCACATTCACCTTAATCCCACCATCAAAAAAAAATCAGCCTGAGTGACGCCCCTTGCATAAAGGTAGTCACGTTGAACACGAATTGCAAACATCCACAGCTTAAGTGCAGATATTTCGAAGATGATCCCCATTGCCCTGCAACAGAAATATGCCACAGCTAAGATTATATTGATGACCCTGTAAGAAAAACGTTGCAAATATTAAAGATAAAGGAAAAGACCACAACACCTGAAACTTAACAGTACATAAAAAAATTTGAAAATTATCTATTCGATTCCTTAAGGTGGGATTTATAAACTAAACTGAAGACAGAAACCTCAATTATCAATTTAATCTTATCAATTCCAGTATCAACAAATTTTTAATGAGTCAAATACTACAACTCAAAAGCTTAATCGATACTTAAGATTTTTAAGAGGCTTGATATTTTCTCAAATTTAAATTACATCCACAATGCATGGAACTGAATCTTAATCGAACAATTTAAGGTGGTTCTATCAAAGGATAATCATTGCTGCATCTGTTGACTAAGCCTTGGATCTTGATATATGTGATTAGAATATGGTAATTATAGACAATGAAAAAAAAAAGGCCACATGCTTTAATTATCCACAATTCATAGTACTAAATCGATATTGGTCCTGATAAAACACAAAAACATGGTAATTACCTGCCACAAATGTGATTAGAATATGGATTCAAAAGCATGACTCAAGACCACCGCATCTAGCATCAAAATCTACGCAAGGAAGACCTGAAGAGCATTACCGGTGAGCTGTAATCGCACATCACCAGGACGTAATAACGAGTCTGTCTCACTGGTTTTACTCCCTGTGTAACCGTAACGTGAAAGTATACCAATGACTTATGGGACATACTTCTTCCGTGCGTCTGCAATGTGAAAAACATCATATTGTTTTTAGAGATAAATTTATCAATGCAAAACTTGAAAAGAAAAGTAAAGATTTATAATGATCACCTGCATTAGCCTTCCACTTTGTATTGGCCAAGAGATTTTCTGAAGTTGGACTCTACAAACAACAAACACACAGTAAATATTAAGTACAACTTGATTACTACCCTAAATATCAGAAATTAGAGGTTTGAATTTAAGAAAACATACTTTCCACTGTCTTAGTTTATACAATTCACACCATTCATTCATGCCACACCACCTCTGTTAACAAATACGATAGGTTACCATCAAACCAATGGTCGTAATTTCAGTCCAGTCAAATATTTATCCTACAAATCAAACCTACAAAACCAAAAATTCAAAAATTAGAGGTAATCAACACCTAATCAATTGAATCCCAAATAACTAATAAAGAAGGATTCCTCCGAATCAGAGATAACAAACACCAATTCAGAAGAAGATTACAAAACTAAAATTACACTAAAATAATAATAGAACCACTGAAATTAGAAAAACCAAGAATTTTGATTTTGTTTGAGAGTCAACAGAACCTTTATTTGAGACCCATTTGTTTCTCATGGCAAACTAAATCAGAGAAAAACGAAAAGAAAAAAATACCTTCATTAATGAAACCCTAGGTTTCAAATTCTAATTCATTACAAAATCAATCACCAAAATCTCCTTGCCAAGTGATAGAAACCCACAATTACTTAAGAAAGAAACTGTAGCAAAACTTGGCAGCGGTTATGAGACTTCATATACACCAGCACGGTTATGTTACTCAACTGCCAATCTAAGTCATACCCAAGAAAGTAGTTTAGAGAAAGCTTACTTTCAGAAGAATGAACCCTGGACAGTAATGAAGACAGTAAAAACTGAATGACCTACCTAGACTTAGCAGAAGAAATAAGGGAATGCCCCTGCATCAAGAAGCATCGCATGAGAAAACAGAAAGCTTACTTTCTCTTGGATCATGAAACTCCACATTATTTATTATTATTTATTTTTTTTACATTTACAAAGACAACTAAAACTCTAGCTACCAACCCACGTATGATGGACCACCATATTGTTTGTAGCACATTAGTTGGCTTGTATATACGAATTTTTACAACTTGCAACAAAAAAGAGTTTCAATTTTCATATATTAATAAACTGTGACGTAGGATAATTAACTTACGAAGTCCAGCTGCTTTGCTGTTTGTTGTTTTCTCGGTGATTTTTATACTCTCCAAGTGTGAAAAGTTACTGCGAAGGCCTACAGTTCAGGTTCAAAAAAAGAGATGATATTATGAACGCAACCAAACCTAGAAGAGTATCTTTATTCAGTTTTATGTTTTTCTTAGTAATTGTTAAGGTCAATTTTCTTCGCATAGGGCAAGAGTGCATCAACGTTAAGGTAGTATAGATACAGGCAATGAAATCACCCCCTATCTTTCTGGCAATTTTGCCTTCCCTTGAGATGAATTTTCTAGCCAGCTTTCCTCCCTTAGGGCAATGTAGTCACCACCACCTTTCTGTTAATTCTTTCCTTCCTTAAGATATATTTCTTTCTACGTTTCCTTCCTTTAACTACAAAATACCTTTTATAATCATCTCTTACAATAGCCAAATTCTGAACATTTACCTTTTGGAAAGAATTTTACCATGGTCACTACTCACAGTTCATTGTAGAGTTGTGGCGCAAGGTTACTCGTGCATCACCTCCTAAGTGGGAGCACCAATAGCAGCAGCTCTGGAATTCATTCGTACTGAATATATTCATGTCAATTTTAGTTTATTTTCACACTTGACCTCTTGCACACTTGGAAATAACATCATCAGTTTTAGCTAGTGGAACAATTCAAACAAATGGGGTAAATAAGTTAAAATTATACTCAGATGCGAGATGAAGCTATACTCTTTATGTGAGCAACTCATGATTGAATATGTCCTCGACTTTTATACCTTCACCATTTTATGTATGGATCTGATTTTGATTAATACTGACCTAGACTTTTAGTTCAGTTCCGATTAATCAATTATTTCTCAACAACAAAAAAGAGAGAAAAACAGTGATCCTATTAGTTTACCTGCATATTCAAATCTCAGTGGACAAAATGAAAATTTATCGAACACATCGAATGTAAGACTCCCCTCCTGACTTTATGTATCTCAGGAACAGGTTTACTAATTGCTGGTCATAATTATATATTGCCAGTGCCTTAATTATCAAATACTTACGGTGCCGTAATTATCAAATACTTATGTTCAGACTACTATCTCGAAGACTCTCAGTTCAAAACAAATATATATATGATGATGATGATAAAATCAAAAAGTCCAAGTCTTTAACAACTTCATTGATAGATTTCTATGAGCAACATGATAGTTAAAACAATCGGGCAAGTAAGTTAAGGATATCAGTGAGTACCTTCCACTATGATAGATGTATAATCTTTGACAAATCAAAAGTCCATACAACACTTGTGTCTTCTTCAAAAGCAAATAAGCTCCTTTGTGAACACTTCATACCCCTTCATATAATGTCTTACTGAGCAACCTTTGTTTCTTGGCAAACCCAAGTTTAAAATTCACGATTGTATATGCTTGGTTTATTGCACTCCCAATTGAGTTGGGGATGAATGCGGTCGCTTATGACCTGTAGCTACTTCTTAATTTCAATTTGTAGAGGGAAAAAACATTAAAGCGCGACAAACATCACAAACTGGGCTGCACTTTTAATTCACAGCAACAATTCCCTAATCATACCATATGAATAGTACAGCCCTACCAATTGCAAAGAATGTTGAAATTTAATCTTTGTTAAGACGTGTTCCACATCAGTCCCGTTAAAGATATTCCAACACAACTACTATGACCCAGAGTTCATCTTTTAAAAATTCACATGGATTGCGGCTCCTAAGATCTAATTGCGGTCGATAAGTTCTCATATCCTGTAACCCAAAAAAAAAAACACTTTTACTTGCCTTCAAAGCTCAAATAACTACCTAAAAGGCTAAAACCCCAGCAAGAAACCAAACCAAGACAAAACCCATACTTCATGAACTACCAAACAGTGAATTTGCCACAAATTATAATGAAATTATTGAATTTAATTACCCTGATCGCATAAAACTTCGTCATCATTGTCGTTGATGTAGTGTACATCTATATCTTACAGTGACTGATAATATAAAGCCTGCTAAAGAAAATACGGCTGGTAATGAATACAAAATCTCTCATCAATTCCTGCGATGAAGAAGGTGAGGGAGCAATCAAACATAATTAAATCAAAAACAATCATTATAAATAATAAGGAAGCTTAAACTGGCCTTTGAACCCAAAATCCAATTGAATGTTATACCAATCTCTCAGAAATCAAAATATTCGGTAAAAGAAAACCCATACAAAAAGAAACCTAATTGAACCCAAAATCCAATTGAAGACAGTGTCTGGTCCTAGGATTAGGTATTGCAGAAAACAGATGCAGGTTATAAATAAGATACTTACAATAGCGAGAGAATCCTTCCCCAGTTCTTAGTTTCAACTACCAAACAGTGAATTTGCCACAAATTATAATGAAATTATTGAATTTAATTACCACGATCGCATAAAACTTCGTCATCATTGTCGTTGATGTAGTGTACATCTATATCTTCCAAAGGATCGATAATATAAAGCCTTGCTAAAGAAAATACTGCTGGTAATGAATACAAAATCTCGTCAATTCTCGCGATGAAGAAGGTGAGGGAGCAATCAATCATTATTAAATCAAAAACAATCATTATAAATAATCAAGAAGCTTAAACTGGCCTTTGAACCCAAAATCCAATTGAATGTTATACCAATCTCTTTAAATCAAAATATTGGTAAAAAAGAAAACCGGACAAAAAGAAACCTAATTGAACCCAAAATCCAATTGAAGACGATTATGCGGTCTAGGATTAGGTATTGCGAGAAACGGATCTGAGTTATAAATAAGATACTTACAATAGCGAGAGAATCCTTCCCCGTTCTTAGTTTCAACTACCAAACGATTGAATTTGCCACAAATTATAATGAAATTATTGAATTTAATTACCCACGATCGCATAAAACTTCGTCATCATTGTCGTTGATGTAGTGTACATCTATATCTTCCAGTGGATTGATAATATAAAGCCCGCTAAAAGAAAATACGGTTTGGTAATGAATGCAAAATCTCTCGTCAATTCTGCGATGAAGAAGGTGAGGGAGCAATCAATCATTATTAAATCAAAAACAATCATTATAAATAATAAAGAAGCTTAAAGCGGCCTTTGAACCCAAAATCCAATTGAATGTTATACCAATCTCTCGAGAAATCAAAATATTCGGTAAAAGAAAACCCAGACAAAAAGAAACCTAATTGAACCTAAAATCCAATTGAAGACGGTGTCTCGTCCTAGGATTAGGTATTGCAGAAAATGGATGCGGGTTATTCATAAGATACTTACAATAGCGAGAGAAACCTTCCCCGGTTCCGAGTTTAGATGAGAAGAGAAGAAGATCCGAAAGCGATTCATACTCTCTCTCTCTCGATCTCTGGATTCACACTCTCAACAGACCATCAATTAGATCTCTGGATTCACACTCTCAATTAATTTCCATCCAAACATTCGATTAACAATTTTAGGTGATTAACAATTAGGGTTCGTAGGTTGCGAAAGAATAGTTAATAACGAAGAAGAATCCAAACTTTTTAATTAGTTGTGGATTTGCAGGGATCGATGAAGATAAACAATCAGTTGTGGATTTGCAGGGATCGATCGTTGTTGATTGTGGCGATTGATTGTTCACGAGTTAATTAGAATCAGGAGAAAAGTTCTTCGTTAGAAAAGAAAAAATAGTAGGGTTAGGTTTCTCAATTGGGTTTCAATCTCTGCTCGTGTTTTTGGGAAAAAAAAAAGAGATTACCTCAAAAGATACGGTATACATACGGGCTAAATTATCCAAAACAGAATCGACCCTTTCCCAGCCGTCCAAGTCATAGCTCGATCCAGACGATGCCGGCCGCCGGATCAGGGTCCCCGTCAAATCCTGTCCATCTAATGACTCTCAAATCTCAAAGTCAAAGACCACCTTTTTTTATAACAGTGATATCATTCAATTTTATTCTCATTGTTGCCAGTTTTCAAGTTACATACGGAAACGTGAGGCATGTCTGAGTAAAGAAGAAGCTACGGACTTGCTTTGACTCAATCGCAAACCCTACTTTATCTTGAGTAAAAAGTGGTCTTTGCAATTGGTACGAGCCTTGGTACACGTGTCCCTAGCATATAAACCTAAAATTGGTTTGTAAACCCTAGTATATGAGCGAGATGGATGATTCTTTCAAAGTTTGCGATAAAACCCATCTGATTTTAGTTGAATCATCCCGTCTTTAATTTGTATAAGTATTCTGGAATCTTTGTCGTTACAGAGACATAGTTATAATTCCTAGGGGATAACATATTGCAAGTCTTGATTTGGTCAAAATGAATGAAGCGTTCAACAAGGAGACATAGGAAAAGTAACTTTTGAACTTGCATGGCTGCCTCCAGTGGTCTCTAACTTGAAACGTTCATGGTTTTACTACTTTTTCACATGCCCTAGAAGCTGTGTGTCTATGCATGGTGCCCAAGTATGTTATCTGAAAGTTGGATGTTTGGGTCGTCTCTCATTGGACATGTGGATGTTAATGTACGGTTATTCGCCAGTCCCCAATTTGATGTATGACTAGGCTTCCAATTAAAGTGAAAATGCTTGGCATTTGAAGTAAGACCCATGTAGTTCTCGAGATTGAGTCTATATAGAATCCAAACGATACGTTAAGCGCCGGAGAAGTTCATAGAGAGACACCTCAAACGAATGGTTGCATACATCTTCGTGAACACGCTGAAGCCGTTGTTCTGCCTCTGTTAGGTATCTTAACCAAGGTTCGATACCCATCAGTGATGACATATTTTTCAAGGTTGATCTTTCTATTAGGAGGTAATTATCCTAGCTCGGGAATAGTAGATGCACTTTAGGACTAGCAAAGGACTGAACGCACTCTAGGGATAGCAGGCAATAAATAGCTTCTAGACTAGCAGAATAGTCAATTTACATTAACCTTGTTGATGCGAGTGTTCTTCGAAAATTTTCTAAGCGCATCGTCACTTGATGTATTGACCAGGGGAATGATTAATTGGTCGTGTCACAGCGTGTCCTCCGATCATCATGCCTAACTCTGGCATTTGGAGTAGCCCAAGAGTCGGTCTTCTTGAGAGAAGTTCTTAAGATAAGAGGCTCTGACTGGGGATCTGATGAAAACTGTTTAGAAGAGTAACGTACAATTTATGTGATTGAAGAAGAGTGGCTCTTTTCAATTTAAGTCATTGAAAGTGATGAAGTCGGTAACAACTAAATGATTTTATAGGTAAACTGTATACGCAGTAAATTACCATACAGTAATTTTCAAACTCGTTCGCTTGTGATGTAAAAACCGAAAACAAATTGTTTTTTTTTGACACAACCGAAAACAAATTGTTTTTCTTTATCTGCTTGGGGACCAACTTTAACTAACACTATGTCATAATCATAATAATTGCAAAAGTTAAATTTAAATTCGAAGATGCAAGATCGGAGGAAACACGACAACAAATCTAGTTTTTCAACTTTTTTTCTTTCGCCAAATGGGTTGTTTATAAAAGTGCTGGTACACTTATTCCAAAACAAAGTTGGGAATAGACGAGTGCCTACATCTTATCATCATGGATTCATGTGCATGGTGAAAATTGTGGGGGGTATGTACTAGGCTACTGGCCATGCCAAGGAGGACTGAGAGAAAAACACTAATGATTCTCCAATTGGTAAAAATGTCACACAAGTATTTAAATTTCGAGTGGCATTTGAACAACGTTTCTGAATAAATTTCTGAGTACAAAGATGGATTGCCAATAAAGAACCTCCATTGTCCTTTTGCCAATAATCCCAACAACACTTACCATACATGAAATTATGACCCTAACAAACAGTAAAAAAACACATCCACACACTAGCACAAGCATTATCCGAGCTTCAAACCATAACCAAGAAACTTCTCTTCACTGATCTTATCTAATCGCTCTATCATTGCCGGTGTCAAGTAATTGACATGGTCTCCGACTTCTCCTCGCCGGAAAAATGTACTACATCCAATCTCCAGCGATGGCAATTTCCCGTTCTTATTCACTTCTAAATTGCTCAGATGATCGAAACTACACAACTTCAATACTTCCTCAACTACTCCCTCATTTTCTTCCTCGGCCGAAAACGGGTAACCCAAGAACTGAGCTAACTTGATCACATGAAGGCTAGGTTCCTTCTTCAGTTCCTCATATTTCAAGAACAAAACTTTCTCAGGAAACTGCAAGCTCATTTTCCAGTACCCTAGAGCATGATCCCAAAAGGATCCGTATTCAACAACACCATCACAAAACTGTTTATAGAATTCTTCTAGCGAAATATTTTCCAAATTCTTGGTTCTAATTTTGGCGATGAAATGCCAGTACGAAACAAGAGTATCCTTTGGATCTCTGCATATGTAAATTAACTTAGACTTTGAGTCCTTGATGCATTCAAGCAAAGGTGCAAGAGGAAAATGAGTTGCTAAAAGCCGGTTGTTAACCGAGAAACATGTTAAATCCGGGTTCCGGTCAGTCGAGTAAGCATGATCCAGAAAAGGAAGAAGTAAATGTGGATTGTTTGTGAGAAGAGGGTGGTGCTGTTTTGAGGTTGCGGTAATGAAATGATACCTGTTAATGATCGCGAAAGACAGTGCTTTCAACCAAGTTGTACCGCATTTAGGATACGTCGCAACGATGAGATCGGTATCGAGAGCTTTGAAGTTTCTTTGCATATTTATGACACCATGTAGCTCCGCAGCACCATACCAGAAGTTCTGGTATTGATAGATATGATCTGAACGCATCCATGCTTTTTGTTTTGGTATGGATGATAGCAAATCTCTGGTTTCTTGGGTGAATTTTCTATCAGTTTCTTGGCAACCATGAAGTTTTGAGTCTCTCGACTGTGTTGAAGCCATACGAATATGGTGATAGATTGCTCCCACTTTTTCTTCTTCTAAGAGCATCTCCAACGGGAGGATGTTAGGTGCCTTTTTTTACGGCTTGTGATACTTTTACCTAAAAATCATCTCCAACGGGAACTTGAAGAGAAGTTGTGAAGATTACGTGGCGGACGGTTTGGCTTAAATCCTCTAACCCATCCTCTAGATTCAGAGGTTCTACTAGAGGATTTAATCATTCCATGTCATCAATAAAATAAATTCAAATTTATTTTTAACGGGTTTGTTTCATATTTGTTTCTGAAATTTTCTGTTCTCCGAACAAGCCAAATTCGAGTTTGCAATTCTCTGTAAGTAAATCTCATCTATAATGGGTTTACATACTGAGAGCACCATATGAAGAAGATCAGTAGTAGAAGAAGAGGGTTTCTCTGCCATATCAATCAAAATCAGTAGATGAAATTGTGTTAGTATAATCTAGGATAGTTTATACCCAATTCGAGATTCCCGTTGTTCATGCAATGTAAGTTTCTCGATTTCCCTAATATTTGCAATATTTTGTTACTAGATTGTTTTGTTGAATTGGTGAATGATGGTTCTTAATTTTTTCCCCAATTGTGTGGAATTCTTCCCAAATCAACAATACATTAAGGAAAAGGTTTAATTTGGATGGGATTTTTTTATGCTGTATTCTCAATGTTGCGAAGCATTTGGTTGCTGTGGTTGCTGATCCATTGTAATCAAGTTTGGAACATATTCAGTAAGCCGTACTCCTAACTGTTTGATAAAATTCTTGACAGGGATTAAATAGCTCATTAAAACCAAAACAAGTGTCATTGTGAAGGCAGCAGCTATATACTGCTTTTCCGTTAAAGAAAGCTTCTAGAGGTAAACCTTTTGCATCACTGATTATTGAAATAGTCTTCTACTGGTTATACAAACTTGTGGTAGAATTTTTCAATTCATTAATTGGCCATGTTAGTAGGTGTTTTACTTGGAAAATTTCCTGGTCCATGCCAATGTAAATCTCAGATTCATAAAAAATGGTCAATAAAATTCTGTTAGTTTGTTTGATAGAAGGGAGTTAATTTTTAAGAGATTGAGATACTATATATGTATCAACATTAATCCCTGTTAACTAAATCTTCCAAGTCCAATATCTTTTGGTCTTGTTTTGCAGTTCTATTTTCAAACCATGTATTCAGATGCTGATGGGTCATCATCATCCAACGATGAAGAATCATCATCATCCAGCGATGAAGAGTCGTCTACCTACCAAAGACTACTGAAAGCACGGCGAGAGGATGATATATTATCATCAGCTAGAGTAACAAAGAGACTGACTGACACATTCACAAGTTATATGCCAGCTATTATAGCAATGTCGATGTTGAAGAGACCTCATGGGGGATCTGTTCCAGGAAGACGACAAATTCCTCGTGACACAATGCCTCGTCATGAGGTAATTGTTAGAGACTACTTTAGTGGGGGCAACTCAAAATACCCATCGGAGCATTTTCGTCGTCGCTTTAGGATGCATACTGATCTCTTTAACCGCATCTTATGTGCCATTGCAAGGTATGATGATTTTTTTACACCTAAACCAGATGCAACTAATAAGTTTGTTAGCCCTTTACAAAAGATGGGAGCAGCAGTAAGAATGCTTGCATATGGTTGTTGTGCTGATTTTCTTGACGAATATTTTCAAATGGGTGAAAGTACCATCATATTAAGCCTAAAAAAATTTTGTGAGGCTGTTATCGGTGTTTTTGAAGAACAATATTTGAGGAAACCTAATGAAGATGATATGGCACGGTTACTCGAAGAAGGGGAAGAGCGGGGATTTCCGGGCATGTTAGGCAGCCTTGACTGTATGCATTGGCATTGGAAAAATTGCCCGACAGCATGGCATGGAACACACACTAATGGTTTCAAACGAGTCCCCACTCTTATTTTAGAGGCAGTCGCATCGAAGAATTTGTGGATTTGGCATGCATTTTTTGGAATGGCGGGTACAAATAATGATATTACAGTATTAGATCGGTCTCCATTATTTGACGATCTTGTAAATGAAGTTGCTCCACCATGTCAATACAGGGTAAATGGCAATATTTATGATATGGGATATTACTTGTCAGATGGAATTTATCCTCCTTATGCTACACTAATGCAAACTATTTCTAATGGACCCACTCGTAAGGAAAGGTTCTTTGCTAAACGTCAAGAAGCCGTGCGAAAAGATGTCGAAAGAGCGTTTGGAGTGTTGCAATCAAGGTGGCACATTATTAAAGGACCAGCGCGTATGTGGCGAGTGAAAGACCTTGGAAACATCATGAAGACTTGCATAATTTTACACAATATGATCATTGAGAATGAGCAGGAACAAGGAATTGACCCAGAACGTTATGAGCCGTACCAAAAGGTTGACAATGTTACCGTTGAGCATGACGAGTCACTACTTGTCGCCAAAATGATTAGTCGTTTAAGACAAATTCGAGATAAGGAGGTTCACAATCAATTAAAACTTGATCTCATTGATCATATGTGGGACTTTTGTGGGGGCGAAGAAGTTTAGTTTACCAGTAATTTAACCAGGCTTGTTCTTTCTGTGTTTTTTTTTTTTTTTTTTTTTTTTGCTTTCTTTGATTAAGGGCAGTAGGAAATTTCATTAATAAAAGAATGCATTTGCTTTTGTTAACGCATATGCCTAAATTCTTTGTTTGACCAGTGCGCTTATTTAGAAATTGCAGTACTTGTAGAAAAGTCGCAGCAGCAAATTCTCTGGAATCTCTGATGTGTGTCAGCAGGTATCCCATTTAAACTTCTACTTGTTCATTTTAATGTGACATTTAATTGGAGATATTGCTCAAAACATTATACAAACTGATCACTATACAAACTGATCCCAACAGTATTTCTGTAATGCTACTCATGCAAGGTTGTTTTAAATAAATAAATATTCTATAACATACTGTTGCTTCATTTTTATGTTCTTTTCCTTAGTCCTCGGAATGAGGTGAATTGTGGGATGTTCCATTTTTTCCTTTGTACTTATATGCAGTGATTTTGTGCTTATCATACTTCCGTAGTTACATATATTTTTTTGGAACTTTATAGGAGGCACAGGATTTGGCGAAAGATGAGGTAAGATTCGTAAGATTAGGCCGGACTTACATTAGGGATTAGATTAGTTAACGGCTACTGGATTTTGCCAGTATGTATTTCTCTGCATATGATGATGTTACGGGTACGTAGTACTAAATCTTTGTTTGGAAATGTCTGCGCTATTAATTTGAGGTGAAGAGGATTTCATGATGTCCATCGTGCCGAAGGCGCACGAGAGGTTGAGCAAGTAGAAGTTAATTATGTATGATTTGTTATTTGTCAAAGCACTCATTGTGTGTGACTATAGTGCTTGATGACAGGGTCTTAACAGGGTGTTCCTTATGTGCGACTAAATAATACCATGTAGGAACGTGTGTTTGTCAGATCTGTAGAAGAGAGTATTTTCTATGAATGCTGTTCAATAAGACCAGTTTTTGAATTATTTTGGGCTTAATTTATAATACATTAAATGTTTTGCTTATTCACGTTGTTCTACTCATGCAACATTATACAAACTGATCACTATACAACAGCATATGCTGCAGCTTTTGGGCGTTAAAGTTGCATTGAGAAATGAATAAAGTTTTCTTTTAATTATTATCATGAGAATCACTTGGAAACTGCACAGCAGCAATCTTCCCTGCACTTGCATTTTTGAGTAAGAAAAAATTATTCAGAGGAACATGTCTGAAGCAAATAATTATAAATTACTCCATTACAAAACATCTAATCAGCTATAATGGAGTACATCATAAACTATGACTTGATGTCTGTAAGTTTAAAATCCAAAAGGAAACTATAATGCTGAATCACCACCACAGAGTTCAGCTACTACATTAAACAACAACAACAATAACATTTCAGCTACTATGCTGAATGACAACCTAATAAAAACTAACAGCTAACAGTAGTAGAAGCGACAAACAACTCAAAGACTATCATCGCTGCTTTCAGAATCATTCCCCAAAGTCCCATCTTCTTTCCACTTCTTTAGTATACGAGCCTGGATTATTTTGTAAGCTTTTCGCAGAGCTGGTTGCATTTTCTCTAGGTCCTTATTCAGGATGCGTTCTTCTTCCTTGCGCTCTGCTAACATCTCTTTCTTCTTTCGAGCTTCCTCCTTTAGCTCATAAGCCTTCTTTTTCAGTTCCAAATCCTCTTTCATCAGTTCAAATTCTTTTCTCTCTTTCTCAATCTTCAGCTCCAACTCTTTTTGGCTAAACACATTTTGTTTCTCTATGGTGGATTGATAGCTGCTCAAAAATCCAATCACCCCCTTCTGTTCATGGGCTTTTTTAGCATTCTCCTTACTCAACTTTCTTCCTTCATCTGGGCGAGGAACACCCTCACTTTTATTGTCCTCACTACCTTCAGTTGATGTAATTGGTTGCTTTGGAGTGTCAAGAATGATGACATCTGCTGGTTTGTCTTTCTTTGAGGAACCAGGCTTTGTAAGCTGCTGAGAACACCACTTCGCATTTTTTCTCATAACCTCCCAACAATGCTCAAACTTGAATGTGGTTCCCTCCAACGATTTGTACATTGTCAAAGCTCGATTTTTCTGTAGAGATTGGAAATTTGAACATATATTGAGTTAGACGAAACACTAACAAAAAATATCATTCTACTCCATGCCGTATACTAATACCAAAAGAAAGAGAATTTTATGCGTTTAACATAAACAAAATTCACATTTTAGTCCGTGTCTACACATAAAGAATGTCATTGTAAACATCATGGCAGTAATGAGCAATAATTGTGATAACAGTATAACAAAAGGTTTAAAAATTCAAACCATCAGTTCGATTGAAGTTCCGCTTTGCGGATTTCTGTCGAGTGATTCATACAATCCATGAAACTTGTTAACTGCAGCTTGTATGATACCCCATCGGCAGGATAGAGCATTAGGATTGCGGTCCTCATCATAAGTTCCCATATTTTCTCTCCAAACTTTCAAGATGCGCTTCCACATTGTATCACCTGACTGGTCCCTTCCTATTATTGCATCCACACTAATGTACAGATACGCCTTGGCTAGTGCTGTGTCTTCATCAGTTGTCCAAATCCGGCGAGGAGGATTGGCTGATCGAGTTGTTGAAGGATTATTTTTTCGCTTCTTTTTGGACTGATTGCCAACGTCCGGTGTTTGTGAAGGGGAAACATGAGTCTGCGTTTGCGGAGGAGGAAAGCTTTGTGGTTGTGTCGAAGAAACAGCAGCACTCATCATACTTTGAAACCCGTAGCCAGGTCCTAAATTAGCATGAATATTGCGAGGGAAATGGGACGGAAACTGAAATTGGGTTGGATTGATGAATTGATTTTGTTGGGGCATATAGTGATGTGGAGCAAACGAAGTAGCAGTAGCACTATAGTCCTCAGCCGCGGCATTTTCAGATTCAAAACTGTTCTGTTCACTTGCAGGATCCATGTCTTACAACCTTTCAGCAGTATATCTATAACATACCAAAAGTAAAATTCATCAGAACTCTTCCATACAAACAAAATCACAAGTATCTAAGGTGTATACTTAAATTAAGACAATAAAAATCACAAGTATCTGTGGTATATACTTAAATAAAAATCAAAACAACCTGATTGATATAGAAAGAACACAGATACAAGGGACTACAAGGGACTACTTCTGGTAACAAATATAATACAACAACACCAATTAAAAAGAAGGAGAAACTTACCAAAACCTAAACTTGCAGTTCGTGGTGAATGGGGAAGAAGAAAAGAACCACCCTGATTTATACAAAAGATCAAAATCTGGCGGGGCTGAATTTTATTTTACCCGCGAAAGAAAAAAAAAACTGCCCATCCTATCAATGTAAGACAACTGTAACACCACTTCCTCATAAACTTACGTGGTTGGAGATGGTTTTCTTGAACTTCCTATATATAAGGAAAGTTTGAATACAAATCATCACGCGCCAGAAGATACCTACCTACCGGCATGGGGGTAAAGTGGGCCGATACAGCACGCGCCAGAAATCGGAGCGCGACAGACGTGTCATGCCCGTGCCAGAGTATTAAGTGTGTCGTGATGTGCTTTCTTTCCAACTTGGCACTTATATCACACGGACATATCACACAAATGATCATATTGTGCGCTGCCGGAACTCTTGTTTTATACAGTATTTTTCAAGCTTAAGTACACCACTGATAAAAGAAATCAACTGACTTTTGCTTAGAAAGCCAGCAAAGAATCCAAGTCAGAATATAAGATAAGTATGTGCATAAAATTCGATAGGATTCAAGTGCACTTAAAAACACACATAATTGCTTCAAGAAATTCACCAACTACTGTAGCAAATCCCCCGTAACAAGAAAAATCTCGCATGCATACAAGAGAGAAGCCAACCAAGTCAATTTTGCTTAATTAGTCCATTGAAAGAGTTAGTAAACTATGAATAGTTTACACAAGGCGGTACACTTAGAAATTAATACACTCTCAAACTTTCTCTCCTAAATTCACATCTGGGACCACACTTGTCCTACTTTCCTTACTAGAATTGTTTCAAATGATCAGAATGTTGTCCCAACAGCTAGAATTGTAAAATGTAATATTTCCCATTAAATAAAAATTCCCTCCCTTTTCAAAAAAATAAATTTACTTCATAAAAATTAAAAAAAAAAAAAAAAAAACGCACAAATGAGACTAGTAATTAAAGTGAAGCTGATCAATTTTTGAGTGTGACTAGAGGAGAGAGATGAAGTCGTACAGCTTCATTCTCAAGAACAACAAAAATAACATTCCAAACTCAAAAACTACAGTAGATTACTCTACCAAAACAACGATTCATCATCACCAAATCCATCAACATAAAAGCAAAATAACAATCAATCATAAAATCCAAACCCACAACCATAATATCCTACTAGAAACTTCAAATCAAATTAAAAGCCCTCAAAAAAACCACCCCTACAGATTCAACCCAAACCCACATTTTGAAGATACTTTATCAAACAAGAAAATAAAAGTTTGATTGAAGATTATCATCCCCCTTCATGTCTTTCTCCTTTTTGAAACAGACTTAGCAACCCCCTTGCTCCTCTTATTTACTCCACCTCTAGCCTTTGGTCCGGCCTCCACAGATCACTTCTTGCACCTCTTCGTCTCGGCTCTAGATTGCACGGCTCCGTCTCAACAGTTATAACCTCTCGCCTCTCTGCAATGGATGTTATGAAAGTAGGCCAAGGAACAGGAAACACAAGTCCATCTGCTCGTGCTATCATGTCTATCTCTTGGTGGCACCCAAGTCTTATATATAGAAACATACCATTGGGAATCACTATCTAAACGAAACCTCTGCATCTTTCTTGCTCTAGAGTTTTGGTTTGATTTGGGTTTTTGGTTTAAATTAAAATTTTGGTTTTTTTTGATTTCTCTAAAACTCTCCCTTTATAGGCTTGATCAAGTAGTGTCTTTGACTCTGATTTTTCCTCTGCATTTAAAATTAAGGCTTTTCAAATTCAAAACTTTATTATTCCTGAGGTTTAATGTTAAATTTCTGAACCGATAGAAATTCTTAATCTTTCACCTGACTTTTGATCTTCTTTTTCTTTCAGGCGAAGTTCCGTCTCTAGCAACCATTTTCCTCCGGGACCCAAGTACTCACTTCCCCAGACCCACCTTGGATTTGGACTTTGAGATGTGGCCAAATTGGTGTCTCTATCGATATGTTAGTATTCAAACCAAAGAAACCATGTGTTGTACCATTCTTAGGTTACCAACATCCCACTCTCTAAAAGACTATCTCCCAAAAACAGGTTGTTCGGTGTTATTCTTATCCTTGACCAAGTTTTCTACACATACCACCAAAAATTTGTACTACAACTACAAACCCTTCAACCGCCTCTTTGCCATACCTACACATAAGCTGGTGCCCAAGACAAAATGCAAGCAACACTTACATGGCATGCAAAAGAGATGCGAAAGCATCTTTGTACTTTGAAGCTCGAGAATTCATGGGTGTCTGATAATCAAGTTTTGTATTATATATCACAGAAACTTCACCCTACATGAAGCAATTCATATCTACTGGAGCTCAAATCAAAACATATCAGTAGAGATTGGAGTAACCAACCTAAAAACCCACTACTTCTCTTTGTCCCCGGAAACAAAATCACATCACAAAGTTTATTGGATCATGTCTATCTCCACCGATACCTCTTCAGTGGATGAACTAACAGAAGCTATGCAAGTTAGCAACTTAGAAAATGATCCTCCGAGACTGTTGTAATACTCTAACCAAGCACTCTCAAGCCAAAACCACCACAAGATGGCGGTGCGCAGTTGGAAAACTACACAGTACTACTTAATGTCAATTATCTCAAACTTATGCCCCAGAAAATACCGGAATTTGAAGAAAGAAGTTACTGATCACTCATTTCCAAAAGAAGAAAAACTACTTCCACTTTCGCTTCAACCATCTTCTTTGATATTCTAGCTGTGAATTATCCGAAACCCTGGTTAGTCAAAGACTCCATTCTGGCTATCGTTCAAATTCCTTTTGAGGGATTGCATAAGATCAAATAAGAAGAGTTTGAGAAAGTTCGATTAAGTATCACTATGAAGAGAGTCCCAAACGACTACATTACTTTCAGTGCCTTAGCAAGTATTGCTTCACCGGCTGGGGAACTAATGTTGTTCAAAAATCCTTATGGCAGAGATTACTATGAAAAGAATGTGGAAACTATGGTTGAAGTGGAAGTCTCAAAAATGCTACCCTTTGGCTCGATTGCATAGTGAATGGAGTTAAAACATGGATAAAATTCTCTTACTTTCTTAATCCTTTTAAGCTTTGTCGATTCTGCGAGATCGCTTGATCATTCAAAAAAACAGTTGTACGCCTAAAAGAAGAGAAATCTTATCAGCAAAGAGAGCTCTATCAGCTACTCAACTAGTCAACCCATCTTTCAATTTGATAGAGTTCACTCTTAACAGCAGAAAACCTTCTACAAGTAAAAGCCCTTCAACAACTTTGGTCAATCCTTTTGCTATCCTCGATCAGCCTGAGGAAGAAATAGAAACAAGCATTGAAGAAACTTTGGCCTCTAAGAAGCTAGGTACTCAAAATTTTGGAACTAAGATCACTATTGAAGCTACCCAAATAACACAATCATCAATCCAAAGTAACCCCGAAATCCACCATAGAGTCACAGCAAATAACAAGTCTGTGCTTCTCCAAAACCAAGATTTTAAAAACTACTCTTTCAATCCCTTCAAAGCCCGACCCACCAATAACATCATTGTCTCGGATCCGGGTTACCCACCAGGATTTGGCCCATCTCCTAAATACCAACAATCCATCTCTGATACTAAACCAATTGCTAAGACTAATCTGAAGAAATTGAACAGAATCAAAAATAAATCATTTACTTCTGATGTGCCTTCAAAGGATAATTTCATTCATGCTGATAATCCTAAGAGAAAGGATGATACTATCTCTCAATCAAACCAAAAAAGACAGAAACAACCTACCGTCTCGAATCCCTTCCCTTCTGATGTCTCTACCCCCAACCCTAATTGCTCAGAAAACCCCTCTTTAGATTTTCAAATTGGATTCAATCAGATAACCCCTTTGAAGAACATCAAAAAAAGGTCCATTAGTTCTCAAAAGGCGGCCAAGGATGCTAAAGGAAGGAGACTAGTCAGAGATTCTGGAGTTAAAGTGGTTGTAAGAGGTGGATCCTCGTCTGCCAAGGAGATGGAGATGGAATCTTTTCAGGTCAGTGTTAGATCCAATCCTAATCAGTGTTTTACCTCCTTATTTAACTGAACAAATTTTGAGACCTAATAACTTTATAAGTTTCTCTTATCCCGTTGTTTCTTATTTTTGGCAGTTTGTTAAAATTTTAGCTTGGAACTGTCAAGGATTAGGTCCCCCACATACTAGGAAACAACTTACAAAACTCATTCACTCCCATGAACCAAACATATTATTCCTCTCTGAAACTAAACAACATCATACTTTTGTTGAAAAAACCTTGCATTCTTCCATGTATTATAACATTACTTGTCAGGATCCTATAGGTGTTGCTGGTGGTTTAGTGCTTGCCTATGATAAGATGACTAAGATTAAGATTTTTCATAAAGATGATAACCAAATAAACTGTAGTGTATGGGATGATAAGACCAAAACTGAATGGATTCTAACATGTATGTATGGTAGCCCCTAAAAAGATCATAGAAAGGAAGACTCTTGGAAAAATTTTAACCAAATGGGCAGATCAATGGACCTCCCATGGCTTATTTTAGGAGATCTTAATGGTATCCTTAGTCACAATGAAAAAAGAGGAGGAAATGTAGCTAATGACACTGAAATTAGAAATTTCTCTTCAATGTTTAACAACATTGGTTTAAAGGACATTGGTTTTTTGGGATTCCCCATTACTTGGTCCAACCACCAAGAGGGGGATAATCTCATTGGGGAAAGACATGACAGGGGAATGGCCAATGGTTCTTGGCGGACTATATTCCCTAGTGCTAGTCTTAGACATATAAACCATGTGGCTTAAGACCATTGTTCTTTTCTTTTAAACACTAGCATCCCTAGCCATGATGGTCATAGACCTTTTAACTTCTTTGATCATTTTCAAAAAGAACAATCTTGTAGAGACTTAATTGTCTCTTCTTGGGAAACCACTTTTAGAGGCTCAAAAGCTTTTATTTTTGTTAACAGACTTGCCATTGTTAGAAGGGAGGTTAGCCGCTGGAATAGACTCAACTTTGGCAAAATAAAAAGTAATTTAATTACTATAAATAAAAGATTAGATCATATTATGTCCACACATGGGATTAGACTGAATGATAACTCCATTATTGATATAAAGAATGAAATACAAAAACTTCATGACTATGAGGAAGAACTATGGAAGGTTAAAGGGAGGGAAAACACTATAATGCTAGGTGATAAAAACACCCATTATTTTCATCAAAATGCTATTATTAGACAACGTAGAAACATGATCATAGGTTTATTTGACATTCATAATAACTGGGTGGAAGGCAGAGATAATGTTGCTAATTGTTTGAACTATTACTTTGAATCTCTTTTAACTACTACTAAGCATGTTATAAACTATGAGATTGTTAATATTGTCCCCTCCTCTATAACCGGTTCTGAAAATTTGCTTCTTATTAAATCTCCATCTGAACTGGAAATCCATGATGTCCTCTTTGGGATGCCTCCCAACTCTAGCCCAGGGCCTGATGGATTTCCAACTTGCTTTTTTCAAAAAAAATGGAGTCTTTGTCAAAACCGATATTATAGATATTGTTAAAGCCTTTTTTGCTAGTGGTCATATGTTAACTAAACTCAATCAAACCCATATTTCCTTTATTCCCAAAATTCTACATCCTCTGGGGCCAAGTGACTATAGACCCATTAGTTTGTGTAACATTGTGTATAAAATCATATCCATAGTGATTGCTAATAGGATTAAGCCATTCCTTGACATATTGATCTCCCCTTATCAATCTGCCTTTGTCAAACAAAGACATATCTCAGACAACATTCTTGTTGCTCATGATATAATTCATGCTATGAGAAAGAAAAGGAAAGGCACACCTGACTATATGGGTCTAAAAATTGACATGTCAAAAGCCTTTGACAGGGTTGAATGGGACTTCCTCATAGCCATTCTCAAAAGAATGGGTTTCTGTGATTCTTTATGCACTCTGATTTATCAATGTATTAGTACCAGTAACTCCTCTATTCTTGTGAATGGAGTTCCTTGTAACTCCTTTAAACCTACTAGAGGTCTGAGACAAGGAGACCCCATGTCTCCTTATCTTTTTATCTTATGTATGGAATCCATTTCTAGAACTTTGTCTAGTGCTGAGCAGCAAGGCCTTATTTCTGGTTTTAAGATTAACAAGAATTGTCCCTATATCAGCCATTTGCTTTTTGCAGATGACTGTCTTATTTTCTCAAAAGCTAACACTTCCAATAGAAGAAATTTGTTAAATATTCTGGAGTATTATGGGAAAACCTCGGGAAAAATGATCAACTACTTTAAATCTGGTATCTTCTTTACTCCTCATATTCATGGAAGCTTATGAAGAGAAATCATAGACATCCTTAAGGTTAAAAAAATTAGGATGAATGATGAGATATTTAGGTGGTCCCTTATTCACAAATAAATCTAACATTCGAGTGCTTTGATAACCTCTCTGAAAATATGGGAAATCGTCTAAAGGGTTGGAAAGGGGAGTCTATGTCCCCTCTTGGTAGAGAGATTATGGCCAAATCAGTCTTAGAATCTCTCCCAGTTTACTCCATGTTTACTTTTATCTTACCTAAAACCACTATAAACAGAATGACAAGCACTATAAGGGATTTATGGTGGGGAAAACTTGGTCCAAAGAAAGGTTTTTACATTAAGGGTTGGAGAGGTCTCTGTAAGAGTAACGAGAAGGGAGGAAATGGTCTAAAAAAGATTGACTTAATGAATATTTCTCTTATTGCAAAAAAATGGTTGGAGACTTTTTAAACAGCCTAGCTGTATTTTCTCCAAGATTATGAAAGGTAAATATTTCCCTAACTCCAACCCTTTCCATGCCATTTGCAATGATGGCTCTTCTTGGGTTTGGAAAGGTGTCTATAAAAGTATGATGATTATTAAGGAGTATAGTATTTGGCAAATAGGAAATGGTAACACGGTTCATATACGGAAAGATAGGTGGATCCACGATCTTTCGGGGAATCCTCTAACTTTAGAAAACATTGATAGAGTTAATAACATTAGAATGGTTAAGGATTTAATGACTGACCTTTGGGTGGAACATTGATATCCTAAATGATCTCTTTGATTGGGAAACTATTAATCTAATCCTTAGAATCACCCCTATTAGAGAAACCGATGACAATCGAGATGGATTGATAATACCCAAGGGAACTTTACCGATGAAATCTCTATATGATTTGTTGGATAAAAAAAGTTCCCAACCCAATGATGCTCTAGCTGGGAAAATCTGGAAACTCAACACTGTTCCCAGAATAAAAAATTTCATATGGAAAATGAAGGAAAATATTCTTCCTTTCAGTGCTATACAAGGCCGTATGTCAAGCACATTGACCCTACTTATCAAATGTGTAAGGATCATCCTGAAACTAGTGAACATGCTCTTATGCATTGTAAGTTTACTAAAGTAGTTTGGGATCATTGCTCTTTAAATCTTGATTATTCGTTTCCAATTTTTCTTGTGTCACTGATTTGGTGCCTTAGTTTGGTTCTCTAGAGAGAATGATAGAACATATTTGGGTACTTGGTCTGAAATTTGTGCTACTGTTTGCTGGTTTGTTTGGAAGGCCAGGTGTGATACTACTTTCAAGAATACCAAACCTTGTCCTAGGTACACCAGCAGATTAATATTAGATCACTTAGCGGAAACCAAGATATAAACCCAGATTGACAGATATAAACCCAGTGAATCCTACTAAAGCTCCCTCGGAAAATATTTCTTTCGCTTTCTTGTCTTTTTATAATAATGTAACAGGGCTAACTGGGATTGGAGTGTGTATTCTGAATCATGCAGGGGAAGTCATTGGCAAAAGAACTAGAGGAACAAGAATTCATGGACAAGAAGAAGGTGAATGCATAACAGCTCAAGATGCATTGAACTGGGCCTCACAACTCCACTGTAAAGCTTTCAACCTCCTAGGAAGCAATCAAAGGATAATTGAAAATCTGCAGGGGAAAGCTAGAAGCACCAGCTTGAAAACTAATTCTGCAATGGATAACATCATTTTGTGTCTCAAAAACTTTGAAATAGTTTGTTGTAAAACCTTTAAGAAAGGCTCTCTACCTGATCTCCAAAAACTAGCTTCAATTGGAGGAAACTCTTAAAGTCCTCAAATGTGGGAGGCACCCTTACTATTTCAACTTTGTCAGTAACTTCTTTTTATCTATGGAAAAAAAAATTTAAAGTGAAGCTCTATATCCCATACTAACAAATAAGTAAGAAGCCACTTGAACTAAGAATCAAATTAGCAGGATCGATAAATCTAACAACTTGTTCAATTAAACTATCTTTTGGATCCATGAATCAAGTACCACATTCCCCCATAGCAATTTAGATAGAATTTTGAGATAGGAAGTAACTGTTGAGTGTAACGGCTTTGCCTTTGTTATTTCTATCCTATAAGATAAGAGAATGTTCCAACCTACAACAAATATTATAATGTCATAGGACATGATATAAGATCTTTATTACTTTTGCTCCTGCCACGGTAATCAATAAGTCTGCTGCATGAAAAAAATTGGGAAAAGTCTAGAACACAGACAACTAACAAGGTCCAAAAAGTTGTACAACAACTTGTCAAAAGTTATTGATCTGGATTCTTTTAGTTTTAAAGATGATTAAGTCAAACAAGTGGCTAAGAAGCTTCCTCCCAATGAGCCGTAGGGGTTCGAACCCATAATTGCCAGAATCCACTCCTATTTATGGAGTTCGGAAGTAGTCTAGGGACCACTAGTCTAAAGTATCCAAAAACAAACAAGTGGTTAACAATAAAAAATAAATATACAAACAAACATTGGAACTATAAAAAAATAGCTTGAAAAGATAAGCAAAAGAGACAATTACCCAAATAAAACAACTTTACACTTATAAATTGGTATGTAAGTAAGGAGAAATTTTGGAAAGACCAGATCAGAGACTAAAGAAATATGAAGTTTTTCACGACGAAGCTAAATAGATATCGAAGAAACAGAATAGAAAATCTAAGAGATGAAAACAACGACTGACCAAAATAATTGATTTTATAACCAAACACTTTTAAAACATGGATACCTATGTTAACCTGGAAATCGACCAAGATGTGATTTATATGATCCCACATTCCCACTTATATAACTCAAAAGGATAATGATGCTCTTTGTAGTACCTTTATGGAAAATGATATAAAGAAAATAATCTTCTTTATGGAACCTGACAAAAGCCCGGGAATTTCCACTCAATTCTTTCCAACAAATTGGGAGATAATTGTACGTACTTGACATTATTAAAATGGTCCAAATTTTTTCGAAACAGGCAATATCTCTAAGGAGATGAATGCCTCTTTCATCACCTAAATTCCTAAGACCCTTAACCTTACTACACCATCAGAATTCAAACCGATATCCATTACAAACACAACATATAAAATAATTTTTAAAATAATGGCAGGTATGATGAAAGGCTTACTAGGAAAGATAATTTCCCGATGATGCCTTCATTCCGGGAAGGTATATCGGAAAACATTAATATAACAAAACTGATACATAAGATGAAAAATTCGGAATCTAAAAAGGGTTTTATAAGAATCAAAATTGACATGTCCAAAGCATTCGACCGTGTCGAATGAAATTATATGATGCAAACTATGAATAAATGGGCTACAATATTAAGTGGTATAACCTAGTTCATCGGTGTATATCTACAACTATGTTATCGGTCTTTTTTAATGGATATCCAACTCAATTCTCTAAACCATTGAGAGGTTTGTGCAATAAAATCCAATATCCTCGCACTTGTTTCTGTTTTGTATGGAGGCATTATATCGAAAAATAACACATGTTGAAAATTCTGGCTTAATAAATGAATAATAATAGTTCACTAGGCTCCGACCATTAGCCATTTAATCTTCGCAAATGACCGTTTATTGTTCTGCAAGGTAAATGACAAAACTTGTCACAATCTTGTTAAACTTTTTATTGACTTTTGGAGCTGCTTCAGGGTAATTAATCAGTCTGAACAAATCCGGTGTTTTTTTCAGCCAAAAAGCTGAAACAAATATATGACAGAGAGTACAACAAATTCTAGGTGTTAACGCCACCCCTTAAATGATAAGTATTTAGGGTCACCCTTGCTCATCACTAGTTCAAAATTTGATTGTTTTAAGCCTTTGGTTCAAAAATGATGAATAGACCGCTCAACTGGAAGAAAAAAAAAAAAAGAAAAAAAAAAGCTGGGAAAACTATCATGATTAAGAATGTCCCAGTTTCCATATATGCTTACAAATGAACTGCTTTGAGATTCCAGTTAAGATTTGTAATAGCATTACTAAGAGCAACTCCAATGGGCACATCAAACATCTTGGTTTGGTGATTATACACCTATAGTGGGACTAGCAAACCACCAAAACAGATGAGCAAACCCTCAAATAAAAGGTTTTGTACATCGTATCTCAGAATGAGTCGATCGACTCAATCTGAGATGACCGGTTTTATCTGAGACAATCGGCCCATACAAAGCCGAGCCTCGTCTCAAACAGCACCGAGTATCGTTCCACCTTGAGCCGGTCAGTTTATATTGAGCCGACAATGGCTAGGAACATCCAACGGCTATGAATCCTCTTCCTATAAATTCAGTTGATTTCAACTCTAAACTCACACCTTCTACACATAGAAAATTCTTATAATTCATCTTCAATCTCTCCTTTAACACCACAAAAATTTAGGTCATGTTTGGTACAGTTTTCAAAAACAGTTTTCTGTTTTCAAAAACAGAGAAAACAGAAAACAAGAGAAAACGTGTTGGTAGGGACATTTTCAGAAAACGTTTTCTATCTGTTTTCTGTTTTTGAAAACAACAAATTATTGTTTTCTATGTTTTCTTTTTTTTTTTGTTCTTCTTTTCTTTTCAAAACAACGTAAGAGATCGGGGAATGACGGCAAGTGAGTCATGGCTAATATCACTATCTCTTAGACGAATATTTACAATTGATCCGATTTAGTTGATTTTCCTTGTTTTCAAAAAAAGTTTACCAAATAATTTTTAGAAAATGAAAACAAGGAAAAAATGGTATGTTTTTAAAACAGTGGAAAACTATTTTTGAAAACTATACCAAACAGGCTCTTATAGTTTCACTTCAGTCAAACCTTCCACACCCACCTTATAATTTCAATGCATTATCTTTAAAACAAATTTTTGTAGAAAATGGCAAGTCAAGCAGATACACAAAATACTGCATCACAAGGAGTTCACGGTCCGAAGTTCAGTTTGGATGAAGATAAAGCTATCTGCAGAGCTTAGGTAGCATTTACGCTTGATCCAATCAATGGGGTTCAATAGCCACATGCAACGCTTTGGGGAAATATGTTTACACAATTCAGTCAGGAAACCGGGAATCCAAAAGACCGTGATGCTACCGGGTTGTCACATCTTTTTGGTGCAATCAGTAAAGATATGAACAGTTGGGTTTCTTTGATGATGCGGATGAAACGAAAAAGGGGAAGTGGTGATACTGATGTCGATCTGGTAAGTTTCATTAATATATTGTTTAATTGATTTACAAATCCTTTATCAATTTGTTGCAAAATGCTAATTTATATATTATTGAAACCGCATCAACGAAAAACAAGAGAGGAATGGCAAAAAAACTAGAACCTCTAGTTTTAAGCATGAAGCATGCTTCCACATCCTTAGAAAGCTCAACCGATACAACCCTGATTTGTTGGATGGATATGTTGTGCCAAAGTAATTCCCTTACGAGACCGGTGTATCCCAACATGGTAGTCAATCCCAGCATGGTGGATCCCAACATGGTTCTCCAAGTTCTCCTTATTCTTCACCAGAAACAAACTCACACCCTCACCTCAACACTGGTGCATCAGTACATGGCAATTCTAATTTGAATATTAATGGCAATTCTTTTCACATAAGTTTCGCAAACTATCCAAATCAGTTTGAATGTGTACTCAAGTTACAAAATGTGTCCAGGAACCTCTTAAAATCAACTAGTTCGTATGCTCCCCAAATCAGTTTGTGTACATGAGTTAATTGGAGAATAGTTCATCAAGTCTTATTATTTAAAAATTCCAAGTTCGTGTACTAGGAAAATCCGTTCATGAACATAAAAACTAACGTGACGACTCCTATGAACTTAATAAGAAATTAGATATGTCGAATAATAAAATGCTCTCGATCTATCATGTGATAAGTTCTTTTATGTTTCGAGTTTAATCAAGTTCTAACTTAGAACCCAAGATTTTTTCTTCGCAATATACATCATAATATTTAAGTCATATAAAATTATCTAAGTTGATATAATGGTTAATAATATGATTAAATAGGATAATCAGTCTTCATATATCTTTGTTGTTGAAGTTCCCTTGGTGCCTTCGATATTCTCCAATCTTCAATCTTCAAGCTCGACTGGTGAATTCTGATGCTCAACTACCATGCTCTATTCCTGGTCCGAGACTGACCTTAGTAGACTATAAATGAAGATATACTTTTGATCAACTAAATTTGAGAAGAAACTTAACATACCAAAACTTGTGAGTTTGACCGAGCGATGCTTTAAGGATATGATACCTAAACGATGAAGACCTTATCCCGTCTATTTAACATGTGACAGATAACTCCTTTCAAAGCTTGTTGAATATTTGCATTCTGCCATTTCACAGATTAAAACTAAATAGTGGGATAAATAGTGGATTATTAAACGGAGTAGCTAAATAATCCCGATACATTCATAAGGCAGATGTTGTATAATTGTTCGTTTGTCCATTATTTCTTCCATCCCTCCGTTTAAATAACCCAATACTAAGTTCACAGTCATTCACTAGATCGATGCATTCCATCCAAACACAGTTTAGAATGAAATTTGGATCTTGGATTGTGGAAACTGTGGATGAGCCTCAATTTTGGAACACTTTTGTGATATAGGCCTAAACATGATCTTCCAAATAGCGCTTTTTTAATCCTTTGAATGGACAACACTACAAAGTATGTGTATCTCTCCAACCCCGAAAAAATTGCTATATGGGTGTACCAAATTACACGGGGATATACCAATCCAATAAATCATGGGGTTATGATAGTTTTGTTTTATATGGATTTGTTATACCGGGATATACCATTACAATAAATCATAGGGTTATGATAGTTTTGTTTTATATGAGTTTGTTACACCGCCACATGTAATTTGATACAGCTCCATAACAATCTTAACCATGATCAGATCCAATTAATAACAAGGGAATCTATAGGGATTTGATGGTCTTTCGTGGGTTAATCGCATGTTTATCTCTTAGATACCAATCCCGAGTTCCAACATTAGACTTCAGCCAGTGAAAACTCAAAAGCCATCAATACCTTTAAAACAAGAAAACATTATCTTTATACCGTTAGTAGGCTGATGAAAAGATACCCTTTTAAACTTAAAATATGCCCATAAGCTTCTAGAAATCTTATCCTCTTAACCCAACATTACTACAATACCCGTTACTATATATTGTCTCTTTTTCATATACAAAATCTCTCTTAACCCATCAAACACCACCGACACCACACCACCGCTCATCACCACCACCAACGGTGACGGAGGTGGTGGCGCTGATTATGGTGGCGGTGATTGAGATGGTGATGGGAGATATGCGGATAGTGGTGGTAGGAGAGAGAAGCATTTTTCTAACATTTTCGAATTAAAGAAGAATAGACGATGGTGGAAGGTTAAAACAGGAATTATATGATTTATGGTTTCAGAACTAGTCATAAAAACCCCATTCAAATATTGGGATCCATTAAAACTCCATCTTAAACAAAATTGATACAAAAACCCCAAATTTTTAAAAATTGATACAAAAATCCCAAATTTCAAATTTGGTTTCATCAAATTTTATGATGAAACCAAAATTGGCTTCATCAAATTCTTTGGGGTTTTTGTGTTACTTTTGTTTTGATGGGGTTTTTCTGTTACTTTTGTTTTGATGGTTTTTTTGTGGATGGATAGGGACACCTTTGGGGTTATAACTCGCGGACCGGTATGGTTTTATTTAAAATTTAGAACCATTTTTTGGGGACCATGGTTTTTTTGAGGGGACCATGATTTCAATTTTAGGAGGACATTTAGAAGTAAAGTGAAGCCACCACTTATCCACATATTTTAGTTAATGACCAAAATTTCCTTATTTTATTTTTATTTTATTTTATTTTAAATAATTTTTTTTGAAAAATTACTTTTTTTTAATAAAAATTTATATTTTAAATAAAAAATCAAATTTTTAATTTTTTTTTCCTTTTTTTTAGTTAGCTTTGGTTCAACAAGTACAAATTCGCAAGTATTTTTCTCGCAAACCCTTTAGCGATATGCAAATTCATAGGTATTTTCCCGCAAACCCATTGATTTTAATTTGTTTTTGATTGAAAAAATCGATTAGAAATCATCAAATTAGGTTTGAAATGTTAGTTATAGAGTATTGTTCGGTTAGGAGTAGTTTAAAAAAACTCTAGTTTTCTAACCGAACTTCCTGAAACATAGAACACCAAGAACACGTCGGTTAGAACGAAAATTTTCCTTGCAAACCGAACTCATAGTTCGGTGCGTTCGCAAAAGTTTTAGAAATTTTGTACTTAACCGAACTTTGAGTTCGGTTAGTTCGCAATTTTTTACTTAACCGAACTCCTATCTGAAAATATACTGAACAAGGTTCGGTTATATTCATAAAAATCTTTGCAAACCGAACTGAAAGTTCGGTGCGTTCGCAAAAGTTGTAGAAATTTTGTACCTAACCGAACTTTGAGTTCGGTTAGTTCGCAATTTTTTACTTAACCGAACTCCTATCTGAAAATACATTGAACAGGGTTCGGTTATATTAAAAAAATCTTTGCAAATCGAACTAAAAGTTCGGTGCGTTAGCAAAAATTTAGAAATTTTTTACTTAACCGAACTCTTATCTAAAAATTTTTTATATATTTTCTCTTAGCCGAACTTTAAGTTCGACTAGATTCATTATTTTCCCCATAACCGAACCACATACAAAAAAAAATATATATATTTTTTAAAATTTTGAAAAAAAAAATTAATTAATTAAATATATTTATATTTAATTAATAAAAGGGTAACTTAGTCATCTCCACCTTTTAGGTCACCCCTTATAATCATAGGGAAGGTGGCCTAATCAAATCATGGTCCCCAAAAAATTGTTCAAAATTTATTAAGGGCATCAAATACTCTTTAAGGATATTTGTGAAGGCCCATCAAAAATAAGCGTATTTATTCAATTACCACTAAATTTGAAGCCCCTTTAGTTTTGGCTTTGACTTTTTTTCCCTCCATTTTGTACATTTTTTTCTTCTTTTTGAATCCCTTAATTTTTTATCGATGCATTTTTATTTTATCGGATCAAACATAAACCGACTCTAACTTTCCAAGATGAGCTTTCCCACAGAAGAACCAATTTTCTTCCCAAAAACAATTTTCTTCCCTGATTTTAAACCTAAATTGCTTGAGATTCCTAGCCATGAGCGGCTAATTCTCCGTTCATAGGCTCTGATGGCAAAACCATTACACAAGTTCATAGAGATTCATCAGATCTAGGGGGATATGGAATATTTTCATGGAGGTGGGGCTTTTTCATATCTACTGCAAGTTTCCTATATCAACTGCAACTCAACATGCTCTTTGAAAGGAGAAGAATAATTGGTACTTAACCAAATCAGGTACCCATGTTATTAAATTGAGAATTATGTCAATTCACCCTTGAAATTGAAATTTGTTGCATGCTTGTTTTTATCATCAATTTTAATTTCCCTTGATTTATCTCAAAACTTCAATTCTTTGTTAGAGTAAACCCTTATCAATCGGTGGATCTGATGTCTGGTAATCAGGTCATCTCAATTTAATTTTCTTCGGTTGGATTTTCAATTAAGCTTGTTCTATTGGCCTAATCATCACTTGTTTAAACTCTGGTTTTTTCCTCTTTGTGTTATGCATCTCATGCCCCTTTGATTTCGCCTCTGGATTCTAATATAACCTAATCTTGTCTTGTATGTAGCTCCTCAGCTGTGCCTTTTGTATCATCATATTATTCTTTTGTCATGATGATGTCTCTTAGATTTTTTTTCATCTTCAATGTTCCTTGAACTTTGAGTAATTAAAAGTAGTTTGTCTTAGAAATAATTGGACAAACTGATTGTTAGGATATTTTGTGTCTCACTTTTCTTTGAGTTGTTTGATGTGAAAAATCTTTTTCCATAGTAAAGTTCAAGGTGTTATTAAAAAGCAAGTTATGTGGTTTCTTAATCGTTTCCTGTTGAGCATGAGATGCATAGAATCTTGTCATTTTTCTAGGAGAGTTTTTGATGATTTTGCAATTTTAAAAATTGGGAGTCCTCTTTCGAACTTTTGATCCAACTCATGTCTTAGTGATACCCTGTTTTTCCTACCAGACATCCCATTGGGAAGTTTTCAATCCTGTTCGACAAGCATCGATCTTTAAAAATCCATATGTTTTAGTGTCAATTGTTTATGTAGTGGTTCTTATAATTTGGGTGTTCTTTTTGGCATAATCCTCCCTAAACTTCGATGGGTATGTGACTTTTTTGTCATAAGTTTGAAATAGAGCAGCGCAAGATGTTTCTTGCAACTTAATATAACATACGGCTGTTCACAGCTTGGCTGCCACAGTTGCATGGTCTAATTTTGAGCATCAAGGTGGCAGTAATCTCATCAGCGCTCAGCCATAGTCATCCCCTGAAGATTCAGAGCACAATTGGGTTAATGAACTTGTTGTAATTGGTCACTGTCAGGGCCTATGAAGTCCTCTCTTTTCTGATTTGACTTTAGTTTCTTATTATCCTATTTTTCTTTCTTAGCTATCTAGATACTTACCCATCAAAGCCTTTAAGCTCCTTACTTTTATTTGTACCTAATTTGATTTAGCTTCTTGTTAGTTTTATTGTTCTTAGTTGCTGTAATAATTGTTTTTACCTGAATTCTCCCTGTGCAGTTTAACTACTTCCCTGTTGAACTTTTCTATAGCTTTATATGTGCATTCTTTACAGTTTTTACATCCATCAAACTGATGCTCTCTGTTTAAAAATAGATTGTATTGGCTGATTACTAGAGCTCCAGCTTTTTCAATTTGTTGTCTTCCTACTCTGATTCTTATTCTTATTTTACCTCAACTTTTCCCCATTTTTCTGATTTTAACTGCCATGAGGATTCTCTCATGGAATGTTCAGGGTATTGGTACCCCTATAACTAGAGATCATCTAAATAATTTGTACAATGATTTCAAGCCAGATATAATTTTTCTCTCCGAAACAAAAGCTCCTTTTGAAAAAAGGATCTTATTTTGAAAAAATCTAAATTCTTTGACTGGTTTATTATTCCATCAGTGGGAATAGCTAAGGGACTAGCGATCGTCTGGAATAACAATGTAGAATTAAAATTAGTATCGGCGCAGTTTAATGTTTGTCATTTTGAAGGTTTATATGATGATAAAGTTTTCGAATTAACCTGTATATATATGGTGCACTCGAAGCTGAAGAAAAAATAATTCAGTGGTCTCATATTCAGAATTTAGCAAATCAAGTCCAAAAACCGTGGGCTTTAATTGGGGATCTGAACATCATCCTGGACCCAACAGAAAAGCAGGGAGGCAATAACACAAGCTCAAGCAGCAAAACAATTGTTAGACAAATTATATATTCTTTGGGCCTCCAAGATGCGGGTTACGAAGGCACTCCTTTCACATGGTCAAACAACAGGAGTGGAGATGCAAATATATGAGAAAGGATAGATAGAGCTCTAACATCCTACCAATGGATTCAATTATTCCCAAATACAAAGGTAAGTCACCTAACTAGAGTGGGATCAGACCATACTCATATCCTTTAAGATACCAAACCGGAATCAAAATGATTACATAAACCTTTTAGATGCATTAGATCTTGGCTATCTCACCCGACTCTTAAATCGGTGGTCGAAGCATCTTGGAGTAATCATTCTTCCAACTCCTGCCCAAAAAACTTCATCTCAACCTTGAAATCTCTCTCCTCAGATCTAGCCCAGTGGAATTCTGATGTTTTCGGTAATATCCATAAAAATATAAAAACCCTTCATAGGAAAATAGACAATATTCATAATTCCGGAAACATAGCTTCCAAGATCGACATCCTCAAAAACCTCCAAGCTGAATTAGGAAAGTGGTATAAAATAAAAAAATGATTATTACCACCAACTATCTAGGGATAAATTCTTCAAGGAATACAATCAAAATACCGAATATTTCCATGCTTCCGCTTCAAATAGGAAAAAAATAAACGCAATTCATTCTCTCAGAGAACCATCAGGGCTCTAGATTTCAGACCGAGATCAAATCAATTCGCTCCTAATAAATCACTTTTCTCAAATTGGCGCCTCCCAAAATAATAACTCCAATGTAGATCTAAAAGGAATTATACAGCCTTGCGTTTCTGATTCAGAAAATTCACTCCTAATCAATATCCCCACCAAAGAAGAAATCTGGTCAAATCTTGCAAACATGAACCCTTGGGGTGCTCCAGGTCCAGATGGTTTCCAATCGGGCTTTCTCAAAGCAAATTGGGAAATTCTGGGCACGGACATAATTAACTATACGCAAGAATTTTTTCGGACTGGGCTTTTGGAAAAAGAAATGAATCACTCTTTTATTACACTCATTCCCAAAATCTCCACTCCTCAAACCCCGACGGATTTCCGCCCAATTAGCCTCAGCAATACAATATATAAACTCATTTCAAAAATCCTAGCAAACGGATTAAAACCCATCCTGAATAGGTTAATATCTCCAAATCAATCATCTTTTCTCCCAGGAAGACAAATAACGGACAACATCATCATAGCCCATGAGCTGATACACTCGATGAAAACGTCTAAAAAGAAAAAAGGATTTCTAGCTCTCAAGATAGATCTTTCAAAAGCTTTTGATATAGTGGAGTGGTTCTTTATTCAAAAGCCTTATCATCTTTTGGATTTAGTGATTCTTTGGGTCAACCTCATCACCCAATGTATTTCCACAACCTCATACTCGATCTGCTAAACGGTTCCCCTGTGCCCAACGTTCTCCACCTCTAAAGGCCTTAGACAAGGAGATCCCCTATCTCCTTATCTGTTTCTAATTTGCATGCAAGTCCTTTCAAGACTTCTTGAGAAAGCCACAGTAGAAAAAAGAATCTCGGGAATTAAAATAAACAAACATGCACCTACTATATCCCATCTTTTTTTCGCAGACGACTATTTTCTATTCACAAGGGCAGATTTAGGAGAAGCAAAAAACTTTTGGGTATATTATCCGAATTTGAAGAAATTACGGGTCAAATGGTAAATTTACAGAAATCGGGGATTTACTTCAGCTCAGAAATTCACCCGAAACATGCAAAGATAATAGCAAAAATCCTAAAAGTCCCGTTCCTGACAAAACAGGACCGTTATCTTGGTACACCTCTTTTCTTCGACAAAAATAGAAAAGAAAACTTTGAACCCCTTTTGCAAAGGTACTATAATACTCTACAAGGGTGGAAATCAAAGTTACTTTCGCAAGCGGGTAGGACATTTTTAATCCAATCAATTCTCCAGTCGTATCCAACATATCAGATGTAGATGCTTGCCCTTCCAAAAGATACTCTAGATAAACTTGACAAAATACATAGAGATTTTTGGTGGAATAAAGATAAGGCAAAAACAAAAGGTGGATATATAAAAGCGTGGAAAGGCATGTGCAAACCAAAGTCCCAAGGCGGTCTAGGAATTAAGAATCCCCATAACTTCAATATAGCCCTTCTAACGAAGTTAGCAAGTAGAGTGATGACAGAAAAGGATCAACTATGGGTAAAATTACTAGAAGCGAAATATTTTCATGGATCGAACCCTTTTCAACCGACAAGCAATTATGAACTCTCGTGGATTTGGACAAGTATTCAGAAGGGTCTCAATATTATAAAAGGAAACTTCATCTGGCAAGTGAAAGACGGAAAAAACACAAGAATCTGGGAAGACAAATGGATACCTGGCACAAATAGATTAACCCAACCAAGTGATAAGTCGGACCCAATACCTCAAAAGGTCCATGAGCTACTAAATTCTGATGGTGACTGGGATATTGAAAAATTGGATGAATATTTTTCGCCAGAAATTAAAGGAAAAATTCTAGCAATTTCCCCGAATAAAGAAAACAGAGACAGAATCAGATGGGAACACCATATATCGGGAACTTTTTCGGCAAAAAATATTTACAACTACCTTATCAATCAACATAATAATGATGAGGAAGATATTATATTCCCGTGAGAAAATATTTGGAATTTGAAGACAATACCTCGGATCCGACTATTTATTTGGAAAATGATCCAAAAGGCGCTCCCAACAGATAGCAGATTAGCAGCCCACTACCCAGAAATCTCATCAGAGTGTCCTCTATGTAAAAACCAAGAGGCGGAAACAGAAGATCACCTTTTCAGAAAATGTCCTTTCGCTAGAGCAATCTGGTTTGGATGCGACTTGAACACAGTCAACTCGCAAATCAACACAAATTCGATTGTTAAGTGGGTTGAGAACTGTATATCAAATACTATCTACTCAAAAAATTGTGAACACATCGCAACGGTCACTTGGTTTCTGTGGAAGTATAGATGTGAAGTAATCTTTAGGAAAACTAATCCAGATCCATATGCTTTGATCCAACAGATTAGGAATTTTTTACAAACTCAACCGCCTAATAAAGAGAAGTTGCAAACAAGTGTTCAAAAAAAGAAGACAAATACAAATAAACAAGATTGTTGAGATGCCTCCTTTAACAAGAAGAATTTGACAAATACAGAACAAGAAGCTTTTTGCATATTTCTGTAGGTGTAGGTTCAAATTGGGCTTCCTCGGCTTTACACGCAGAAGCAAAATCAGTTTTGAAGGCTTTAAATTGGCTAGAAGATAATATTCTCTCCAGTGTCTTTATTGCTACAGATTGTAAAGTTCTGTCAGATTGCATTAACAAAAAAGATGCTTCGGTTGCCTGGACGGCGGAGAATACCATAGAAGACATTATTTCCATTCTGGACACTCTTCCACAAGCCAGGATAAAATTTATAAACAGAGATTACAATGCTGCAGCAGATTCAATAGCAAAGGAAGCAAGAATAAAAAGACTACAACACTTTTCGAAGCATATGCAACAACAAATCCACAAAGAAAGTATCCTTTCTAATGTTTTCGAAAAAAATGAAATTGTAAAACTTTTGTATTATCTTGTTTAATTAATATATTCAATCTTCTTATCAAAAAAAAAAAAAACTTTCCAAGACAATAATTCAGAAAAAAAATAAATAAATAAATAAATACAGAAAAGAAAAACTACTATTAACATAACATATCTCTCCTACAGTCCTATACATATAAAAGATAAAAGGTCGCTGTTCACCAACAGTTTAACTAACATTGTCTACCTGTCTGTCTTAAGCTAGATTCCAGAACAATGAAGCACTTGTTGTCTTAAGATAGATTCTAGAACAATGAAACACGCACATAAAACTTGTAAATAACATCACTTTCTTTGGAGCAAGGGACTCAAACCCCTAGCCTCATGTATGAGACTGAGGCCACTGGCCAACTGGGCTATCTTTGGTTTAACTTATTTGCTACCATCGGTTCCTTGCTGCATCTTTTGCAGTTCCTGATCCCTGAATATTAATCACTGTTATAAAAAAAGGTGGTCTTTGACTTTGAGATTTGAGAGTCATTAGACGGACATGATTCGAAGAGGGTCGATCTCGCGGTTGAAATCATCTTGATCCAGGTATGACTTGGACGGCCAAGAAAGTTTAGTTACGGGTCGTGGGTTAATGAAATACTAAAAGCTCATAATAGTAGTCGCACCCGAAAGCTTTTTTTTTTTCTTTAACCTGTGTATCTTCTCTTCATTCCTCTCCTCCCCTCTCCTCTCTTCTCCTCTACAAAGAAAATCATAAGAATCTACACTATACGATTCTTTCTGCCAAATATACGATTCATCTTTGGAACATCTTCTCATACACTACCAGGTCCACCCCCACCACCAGAATCTACACATTCATCTACTTCTCCTTCTCCAGCAGCAACAAAGATTCGGTGAACCACAACGCCATCTTCACAAACTTGAGAAAATCCATGCAATATCTTCCTCTTCTTTATGTTGATTTCAGTTGATCTTGGAATTTGCTAGGTAAGAATAGATTTTGGTGATATTAATTGATTTTTATAGGTTTTTAATAGTAATTTTGAGTTTGTGATTTTCTGTTTAGGTTTTTAATTTGTTGCTTTCTTTTGATTAATCCTGCTTAGTCAATATATTATGTTGATTTGGTTTTTGTTTTTTATCTTGCGATTGAGGTTTTTCAACATCCGGAGTATGATTAGGGTTTGGGAATCTTTCATTCCATATGATTTACATATTTGATTCTGAGAAAAAGTTTTAGATCATGAGTCAGCCGTGACAAAATTCAAAAATCAGTGATTCAAATTTTTTACACGAAACAAATTCATATCAGCCTTCGAATTCTTTAGATATCATTGAGGTTTGGATAGATTAAATTGGGGTTGCGGTTATGGATATCCGGGTAACTTTTGTGGTTGAATGAGAGGCTGGGTAAAATTTTTGAAGTGTAGGGAATGGTTTTTAGAGAAATTGAGTGGAAAAATGGTGCAGCCTCAGTGTATTTAAAATGTATCAATTGTTGTTTTGTGTAATTTTTTTAGTGGCAGTGGCTATGTCTGGGTTATATAATAGCTTCGTACATCTTATTAGTCTGCACATTACTTTTTTTTGTTTTTCTTTGGTCTGGTGTTGTGTTAGCTTAGAGCTGGATTAATGTGCAAGTGTTCTTTGTATTACAAGACTAATTATTTTTGATTGATTTTTTAGTATTTGTGAGAATTTGCTATGGTCAAATGATTACCAGAAACAAATATACCGTGGCTCTCTTAGTGCATGATCGTTTTTGTTTCGGATGATCATTTGAGCTTAGTAAATTTGGCCTAGCTTCGGAATGTTGAGGCTCACTGCTACGAAGAGTTTTCTTGAAGTTGATTCGGATAATGGGAACTGTGAGACAATCTGATTCTGGAAATTCCAGTGGGGGTATGTGATTGCTAATGTTAGGTTTACTTATTCTATGGGTATCCTATACGATCAACCTAAACTAAATTTGAAGAAATTGGGTGGGAAAGATTGGTCTAAGCTTACCTGAGAAATGGTACATCATCTTGATAGGAGCTAAAATGCATTGGGTCAGTGCATTTAAAAGGTATAGATGTTTTGTGTGATATTGTTGTGGCAATGGTGGTCTGAATTGTATAATACATTTGTTCCTTTTTATTAGTTTGCACTTTTTTTTCTGTTTGATGCGATGTTAGCTTGGTGCAGGAATAATGCACGACTGTTCAATGAAGATGATATAGAATCAAGGAAAGATCATACTATTGTCAGAGCTTTGAAAACATATTTGAGGTACTATTATCAGGATTGAATCCAGATATACAAAGAGATCGGTGTGGGTGATTTTTGTAATTGAAGGTTTTTATTATTTGAACTTGCCTCTTACCTTTTCTACTCATGGCGTTTCATACTCTGGGTTCTGTATTAGAGATTTTTTCCACTCTTTACTTAATAAGAGGTATGACACTATGACTTCCATTAGTCCGTCTTTTTTTCTCCCCCTCTATAGAACTGTGAACGGTACCATGGAAAATCTGAAATCGATTGGTAAATATTCCCCAATTTGTATTACAATAAACAAATATGTCGTTCCATGTTAACGATGTTTTTGTTTCGTCTCATGTAAAAAGTTTATGGTGTTTCAGTTTCGAAAAAAATGGTATGTGGGTTGGTTTTTAACTATGCAGTTTCGTAAAATCATGCAATGGAAAGTTGTTCGACTAAGCAAGCTTTGGTATGTGGATGTATATAGATTACAATACAACACTAGCTTCGGTCTACTTATGTCGTAGAATAACACTTCGATTGAGGATAACTTTTGTAGCTACCAATGACATGGCAGCATGAGGCCTTTGGGTTAACTAATTAGCGCTGACGTATAGGCAAATTTGGTATCAATCATTACGCGATTAAATTACATGTGTTGTGTTGTCAAAGTTCATAGTTTCTAACTACAACTTTGGACTCACGACTCTTACTGGCACAGGGAACGAGATGAGGCTGTAGAAGCAACGACGACGGGTGTCACACCACTAACTTATGTTGAAGGTAATTTTCCTGCTGCCTGCTACTTCGCATACACTTCGTAAATATTGTACTTAGTCACAAAGCTTGGTTGTACCACCTAAATTCTATGTCACGTGGTTGGCTACATTAGTAAATGTTGTAATGAAGAATAACTCTGATGGTGCTAAGAGTTCCTAATTTCTACTACAACTTTTGACTCACGACTCTTATTGGCACATGTCGAGATGAAGCAGTAAAAGCAACAGCGAGGGGTGTCAGACCACTAACTTCCATTGAAGGTAATATTCCTGCTTCCTGCTACTTCTCATACACGTCATACATATTGTACTTAGTCACAAAGCTTGGTTATTCTACCTAAATTCTATGTCGCGTGGTTGGTTACATTAGTAAATGATTATTATATAGAATAACTCGATGGTCTTTGAGACCGGATCTTTACCACATTTGTTGTTTGGGGTTTTAGTTGTTTTAGAATATCATGTCATAACCTCATCAGTTTTGTTGTTTGGGAAGAAAAGCCAACTTATTGAAATTGGAGTTTGCATTTTACTCAAAGTTAATTTTGTGGTGTTGTGCGGAGTAGTGTTGTTGATTGTGCAGCCAGGACGATTACCATTAGTTGGTCAAGTTTAAATACCTATATGTTCAGACTCACGTAGGTACGAATATTAGGATGCTTTATTGTTGGACCTATGCTATTGAGGATAGTATAGTAACCACTAACCATCTTTAGGAAGTCTGGGAGCACATCCAAACATGTTTATCTACAATTGGGCACTTATCACTTTTGGGGAGAGATTGCCATCATCTATTTGTCCTTCTTAACAACTTCACTCTCCGAAACACAAGGAAAAATGCATAAATCCACCAAGGGAATAGGAAATTCTCTCCGAGATTCGGGGTTCTTATGAAGGTTTACTGTGGGAGTCAACTTGGTGGTCCAGTTTGAGAAGATTAATAATATTATTTCCAATTTGTATCTGCTTTATCAGATTGAGAGTTTTGAAATGAACCACATATTTGCTTATAGCCAAAGACTGAACAGTGAACCTCGGCAAAGTAGTCATAGTAAGCCCACAAGTCATCTCTACTCTTTGAGTTTGTTGATACACTAGAGTTTTAGAATTTTATCTTTTTTTTATTGACTTCGGAGTTGTTTTTTATGCCGGTTGAGACATGTATACTTCTTTACTTCACTTTTTTTTCTTCCAAGTCTGTAAAAATGGTTTTCGAAAAATAAACAAAAAACAAGTAACATCTGATAAGGGAATCACACGTCTACTTGGTCTAGGTGATTGACCACATTGGGTATCTCTATGGTTATCTACTTTTCTGGAAAAACAATAATCATATTTTAGCATCACCACTATGTAAAAATGGTTTCTTTTATCTGAACATTGGATTCAAGTAATCATCATAGTATATGTTGTTGATATTTTGTGTAGGCGAACATTTTTATGTTAAGAAAATCCTACAATGGTTGTGATCTTTTGTTCTCCGCCTCCTTTGTGTTTTAGGGTTACTACTTCATCATGAAAATAATTTACTCTATTGTTTGGTGATATCATATCGGCAACGTCGGGACTGAGAATGAGGGAACTATTTTTTTTTTTATTTGGTTCTGTTCTTTTCAGTTATAGAGGTCATTTGTTTACTAGGATTCAGTGTTTGTAATGGAAAGTTTTGTTCGATATACTTGATAGATTTGAGATTCTAATTTCTGCCATTAACTTTATTGATGAAATGACTCAATTTGTAATGGATTCTTTTATCACAACCTTATCTGTTTTGAGGATTGATTAAAGCGTCTCTGCAGATTAAAAAATATAGTTGATCATTGTCTTTCTCAAATTTCAGCAACTAAAGTTCAACCAATTTGTTCAACTGTTCTGAATGAATCTTCCAAGCGCAAAGGTACTATTGAAGACTAATTTAGCTCCATTTTAGGTTTGTCATATTAAGGTATGTTATCAAATGTGTACTTCGGTTTTAGACCATGCATAAAATGTCATTCCATTTTGTTTCGATGTAGATATATAATTTCACCAATATTTATTTATTTGGCAGATCATAGCGATGAACTAGCTTCTTTGGCAAGGGACTTAAAGATGGATTTTTTACTTGAAGGACTGGGGCAGAATTTCGGGTTCACAGAAATACATCTTTCAACTTACTCCCAGGTTTTTAAGAATGCGAGCACCAAAACCATAAAAAGAGTTTTTAATATGTGATATTTTTTTATCTAATCAGTGGCCATCTGTAAAGTATATTTAAGTTAATGACGTCAACTCAAATTAACATGATTTCATAATGATATAATTTGAACAATTGAGAAATGCCTTAGGCTTTGCTCTCTCTCTCTCTCTCTCTCTCTCTCTCTCTTTTTATTGAGTTCGTAATAGATATAATATAGCAAACTGATGTACTATATTACTTCGGCTCCTGAATTAGATTACACTTAATTTATGAATGATATATCTCTAAGATTGTAATATTTTCTCATATTATCCAATCCTTTTCTTAATAACTCTGATGAATGTTGCCTCTCGAACAGAAACCTGGAACTTTAGTTTTAAATATCTTATGGTGGTACCAGACTCTAACTAGGACAGCTTAGTTCTACTTAAATTTCTTATATGTTTTCAGAGATTGAATCACTCTATCTGGAAATTTAAGGAATCCTTGGTGCTTTGTATGTACTCACATGAAAACTTATCTTTTAACTCTTTCTTTCGATTGTGTTTGGTCATTTCAGTTGCGCTGCAGTACACATAAGCTCCTGATGCAAGGTGATCTTGAAAGGAAAAGACTTGAAGGTAGTCGAATTGCCTCATTGTTAACTTTTCCTTCGTAGAAAGGTAATGCAGTAAACATTCAATTTTGCAATTAAGATAACGAAAATGTTCCAGTTCAAATTTATATGCATAGATGCCAAGCCACGCTTGCTAAAAGGTAATAAGTATATGATTCGTCATGATTTTGATGGTTCTAATATAGTGTGTCTTGCTATCTTAGCTCAATTGGTAGAGCACATGGTCTGCAACCATGTAGTTGTGGGTTCGATTCCTACAGATGACACAAAAATTATGTGATTAGACTTCTATATATCGGCGTAGTACTGATTAATTGACGAATCGTGTTGATATGAATCATCTTTTATCATTTAGTTTATTGGTGATACAAAAACTTATGTAACGAAATTTTTCTTGCCATATGCTAAAACCGATTATTTAAGTTTTTCTTTAGGTTTTCAAAACCCACACGCCTAACGGTAATGATAATAAACATAATCAGTCAAAACCATTCGATCACAGAGAATGACGCAAGAGATAGTAGTCAGTATGAATCAATCTAAATCCTATGAAGTTTCGATTTGCATCTCGGGTTTGATTTTGTTGGATGGTAAATAAAGAAACCTTTGGAAGACTGAGATTTCTGTTTTCTTTTCCTCTAATATCTATAACTAGGCTTCCCTGTAAAATTGCTCAGCTGGCTATGACATAAATTCTGGGGTTTGTTCTCTCTTATCTTCTTCTGATGTCATTTTGATGTTGTTACTTTTGTATTCTCCTTCTTAGTAAGATTCAATTATGCTTGATCAAGTCTTCTTTTGATTGAAATATTTGATCGGTTGAATGCTGCCTTATGTTTCTTATTTAATAGATCTTTAGATGTAGCAACACAAAAGTAATCAGACCAAATCTCTATGAACTTTGATATGTTTGAAGTGTTTATAGTTCTTTTTGTCTTCTCTTCTTCAGTTCTTCACATTATATGTGATTTAGTTTCTGTTTCACTACATTAATCACCTGTTTAATTTTTATTTGATTTTGTTTCTGTTGCAAACTCTACTTCAATCAATACTTTTCTCAATCACTAAGCAGAAAGTTGTGTTTTTTTCTTCCATGATAGAAAAAAATGGGAGAAAAAATAATGTGGTTACGAAGAGCAACAAATGAAGTGACCTTTTTCTCTACCGAGCATATTTCAATATATTTAGAGAATGATACAGAACAAAAGTGCCTAAAAATTATCTTCATTACCTGTGTGTATATTTGTTGATGTGTACAGGTCAGTTTCTAACGAAGATTTTACATCAGATGATTCTGATGAATTTTGTGGTCTTTCAGATGATGAGTAAGACGTTGCTACACAGAGCATTGTAAATCAAAATGACGATATACACTTATATGTTAGTCATTATCCTGGTGAAATGGATATTGAATGTCCAATTTGTGAACCACTGCATTGGATCGACGAGAGAACATCCGTCTAACAATCCATCCTTCGAAAAAATTTGTCGCTAAGGAAAAGTAATACTTCCTGCACTGCGAGAGCCTCCTCGGGAACTGGTGGATTTACTTGACAGAGATGAAGTCAGGTCAAGGTATTTCAGAGATATCCAAGAGTATAATGCTTCAAATTCTTTTAACAGTCTTGGTTGTAAACAACATAAGAAAGTTTTAAAGGATTTATGATCCTTATCACCTTACAAGGGAAAAGACGAGTTGTATGTCCTGGATGTTCATAAAAACGGAATCCCCAACTAGATAAAGATGTTCTTGGAATAATTAGGAAAATATCTCAAAACATAATGTCTTTTGCACTAAATATTCCCAGGCACAGAGATTATGAGAAATAAATAAACTTCAATCTAGAAGACCAAAATTTCGAAGTCATCATGCACTAAAAATAAACTTCAGATGATAGGCGATATAACCTACCAACGGCTGACGTAGTTTAAGTTATACTACCTGGAGATGGTCCTCAAAAGTCGAACTTCAGAGATATCATACTTCATCATCGGCAGGGGAATATTTATTCAAAGTATTTTAAAGTCTCACCCTATATACTTGCCCTTATATTATGTTTTACTCTTTCCATAGATGAATGAGTTGGCATCCTGATATGAAACAGCTGGATCCTTCCACAAGTGAGTATTCTATCATCCTAAGAGGAAAAAAATAGTTTCACAGTTTCCGTCCTTTTAAGCGTCCAGGTGAGTATTCTGTCATCCTAAGAGCAAAGAGTACTTGATGAAAAAGGACTTTGCTGAATCTGGGCTGAATCCAGACGATGGAGGTAAGTCATACGTGTTACCATCGACTTTTATTGATGGTCCCAGGAATATGTATGAGATTTATCAAGATCCAATGGCCATTACACAGTTTAATAATCATCCAGATATCTTCTAACAATAATTGGGAATCCGCATTGACCAGAAATTAAAGATAACCTTCTACCCCATAAATATGCTTCAGATCGTCCTGATATCATAGCCCGTGTCTTTGAGTTGAAGAGAGCCGAGTTGATGAAAGAAATCAAGAAAGGGAATGTGTTCAAAAAAGTAGTTTCTCATGTGTTCACGACTGAATTTCAGAAACGTGGTTTACCTTATATGCATGCTCTTATATTCTTGGATGGTCCTGAAAAAATTAAGATAGTTGAACAGGTGGATAAATTTGTTTGTGCGAATTTCCTGATGAAACAATCAGTCCAGATTTATTTGAGACTGTTAGCAATTGCATGGCACATGGTCCATGTGGTGTGGACTCCATGTGCATGAAAAATGGAAAATACAAGAGCAACTCTGGAGAGGACAAGTGACAGAACTCTATTGGTCGGAGCATTAAAATTTGAATTACATTTCGTTTACACTATGTATTTAACTGACCGTTTGTAACACCGTTAGCGAAAATGTGGGTGTACAATACTTATGTGATTAATTACATCTAAATAATAACTTACAGTTGGTTTACACCAAATACTTAACGGTAAGTTAGAGGCGCCGTCGGATGTAGACAATACATACGTCAAAAACTAAACCCAATCATATCATGTTCTTAAGTCATTATCCCGGTAAAAATTTCATGTCCAACCCTAAAAACTATTCTTATCTGCCGCCCTCCATCTCTCACCTCTTTTCTTCTCTGTTCTCCGCCGCATTTTGATTTCTCTAACAGGAACGAAGAAGTAAGGCACATCATGTGTGATTGTTCATCACATGTTCTTATTTTTAATGAAACACTCTGTTTTCTATTTTGTAAGTTATGGTTTACTTCTATTTTAAACTTTTAAGTATGGGTTTGTTTGATCTTTAGCATAATCATGATGTAAACTCATCCCATCTCGCCTCAAACAGTCAGCGTACGTACTGATTTATTAGCCAACTCATTTTATCTGTATCAACCCTTATCTAATAGACTAACCTTTTTTTTTTTTTTTTTTTGCAGAGATTAATGTTGATTCACATAAGAAAAAATCTTATCGAGACCAAGCTAATATGAAGCAAGGTTATTACGTATTATTTTCCAATATGAAAGTACAAGCATGGATGAAGGCAGGTATCCAATATATCGTCGTAGCTACAATAGGAAGGAGATGATTGTCCACATGGGATACAAAATGAATAACACAAATGTTGTTCCGTACAACCCATATTTGTCTAGGATGTTCAACTGCCACATTAATGTTGAGATCTTTAGGGGTATAAGGGTTGTTAAATGCAAACACAAATATATCTATAAAGGTCACGATCATGAAACAATAATTGTTAGTTAATATGATGAGGTGTAATTCTACATTGATGCAAGGTATATTGAGCCATCTGAGTTTATATGGAATTTATAAAGTCACTAAATGCACACGTGAAGAATCTAATGTAGTTCCTTTGTCTATTCATCTTTCAGGCCAACAAAGAATCGAGTATCGTCGCAAGAATTCTATTGCCAAAGCATCAATAGTTTCCACAATTTGTATGAGACAAAAAATGGATCGAAAGTAAGGAATGATGGTTTTGCAATTGCAAGCATGTACTTTGTCAGTCCCAATGCTGGTCAATCGTATTACCTGCGTTTAGTACTCATTGTTATAACTAGTGCAAATTCATTTAACAAGCTGAAAATAGTCGGGGATGGTGATGCTAGGAAACTGCATAGTACATTTAAAGGAGCGTGCATTGCACTTGGAATTTTAGGAGATGACAATGAATGGTCTAAGTGTTTACAAGAGGCAGTAGTGATGAAAACTGGAGTTCAACTAAGAAAACTTTTCAAGATTATTTTATGTATCTATAATACGAATCAGCCATATTTGATGGTCTATATTTTATACTGCGCACAAAGTATATATAAAATATAGGAGCAAGTATTTGATATTGGGTTGTACCTTCTGGACGAACAACTACGTGAATCTGGAAAGTCTATTTAAGATTTCGAAGATATGCTAAGACCAAAATTTACATGGAGTGATGTTGTTGGTGACAAGTTCATGTAGGAGCATCAGTGCCTTTAACTCGCATTGCGTGATCCTGAAGTCGAAGAGTGTATCAGGAAGATCAGTTTTGGCCTTTACACCGTGTTTAATCCTGTGAGAGATGGAGGCGGTAAACATTTTTTTCTCAATGGAAGTGCAGGAAGTGGTAAAAATTTTTTTGCATAACATATTGGCGTCTAGATGCACAAATACTAAACACGACCAAACAACATAAAAAAATCGATAAAAGTTGAGCCCGGGCCATAGGCCCGGGTGATACCTAGTTAAGTCATAAAGTTATCATCCTGAATATTAAGTCACAAAGTTATCGTCCTGAAAATAATTTAATTTTAATTTTTGATTCAGGTAAAGCTGAGCCTACCCCGCTGGGCCAGCCACGCTGCCCGCCAACCCCAACCATCTAATTTACCGAGGGGAAAGGGAATGAACCCCAGACATTCCTTACAAGGAGATAATCAAACATCCACCCTATTAGAGGACTCTCATCTATCGAAGTGAACACAATCTAAAGGCTACTTTGCATTTTCCGTTCCTTAGTGATCATCCCCCATTTTAGTAATTAAATGTTTAGATTTAGATATTAATATGGGTTACATGGTCATGTACCTGACAATAGTTAAAGGTAATGTTAGTAGTTAGAATAATACTTAAAAGGGTAGTTTTGGTTGTAAGATTGTGCAAAGGTAGTTTAAGTTACTAAAAAGTATTTTAGCTATTAGATCTGGTGAGGGGTGCCTAGATATATACGAAGGGAGTGGTGACTATAAAGAGCGTTGTTTTCAAGAGATTATAAGCATAAGGTAACTAGAATGACTAGTATATATAGAGAAGTAGTGCTAACCTATAAATAAGGTGCAAGTGAGTACCTATAGGGGGGAGAAAAATATTAGGAGAATACTAGAGAAAATACTAGCAAAAGAATTCTAGAGGAAAAGAAGAAGAAGAAAGATATAACTCTTAGGGCAGAGAACATCTTGAACGAAAACGTTGTAAAACTCTTTCTCTAAAGCAACAAAGTTATACGTTTCTACTGCAGTCTGTTAGCTCCATCATTCTACTAGTTGCTTCCATCTATAATTTTGGGTCCAGAATTGATCAAATGGTGTCAGAGAAAGCAATTTGTGACGAGCCTAATATGACCGCACCTACTCCATGTCACCAAGTTACATATCCACATGTTAGACCCAAAAAGGCTACACGTGATGGGCATGGTGAGAATAGTCCGACATAGTATGGGAAGTCTAAGATCCTATAGTTAATAAGCCTAAGGCAACCCAAACCTTGCAGGCCAATATCCGAGGTTAGGCACATAGACTTAAATATGGTATTAGAGATAGGGCCATACGATGTGTGAGAGTCCAGCGCTACCCTTACAAAGGTCCACATGTTGAGGCGTGAGGAGGATAACAGTCATCCCACAATTACTAATATCCCCTTAATAAATAGACGCTAAACTACGGAGGAATCAGAGGAAGATCCGAAGACATGAAAACAATGCCGAAAAAGATGACTGCTATGCGATTCTACAAGAAATACAACCTGCACAAAGGTAAGTTGAATGGTTGGAAGACACTGTTAATTATAGAGGAATCAGAGAAAGATCCAAAGACATAAAAACAATGCCGAAAAAGATGACTGCTATGCGATTCTACAAGAAATACAACTTGCACAAAGGTAAGTTGAATGGTTGGATCTAAGTCTTTGATGGTTGGATTTAAGTATTTAGAGGTTTATTTCAGCACCAAGGGAATCACGGAAAAGCTACGGGTAAGTTTTGCTAGACTGAGACTTGATGAACATGTCCTAATATGGTGAGAAGCATATACGTCAAGTTCGGCATTTAGCAAAGCAACACCGGTTACTACATGGAAGCAATTCACAACAGCTATCCAAAATAACATTTACCCAATTGGCTATAAAGAATGATTATGCAAAAGATGGCTGTTCTTGCTCTAAGTTCATGGGCAGAACGTGTAAGAATACACTAACAAATTTTGCAAGCAAGCTAAAACATTGAATGTGAATATGAGAGATTCAGAAACCATTGAGAAATAGGGCTAATATTTGTTATACTGAGAGAATCGGCACTATCCTCAGTAATTGACATTGAGTGTAAGAAAACTATGTATATTGAGATGAAGCATCAACCCTATGGAACAGAGCAATCAAGAACCGAAGAACGCGAGATTGTGAAAACCGTCCATAAAGAGGAAAAACTAATCATGTAATGGCAAACATAAACAACCAACATTGTGAGAATTGCAAAAACTGATGACACTTTAAGGAATGATGTTGGAAATTGCATCCGGATTTGAAACCTTGAGACCAGCATGGTTGTGAAGGTTGACGATTCTTTGTATTGTGGTTGGGGGAAGGATATTCAGTTTTTCATGGTTCCAAGACCTGGTTGAAGGGTCAATGATATCGGCGACTGATTGTATGGGGTACGTAGCATTGAGAAGGGTCGATGTTATTTTCGATATGCGGGATCCAGTTTGCTTGGATCGGGGTACTTGAGCCGTTTCCTATTTGGTGAGTCACCATTATGCAAGACTTAGTTCCAAGTGAAGCAGCCAAAGAAGATCCGATTTTTAACAAGAAAACACAGACGACTAGAGTTGAAGAACAAGAACCGTTTCAGGCCTGGCTTAAAGGGAAAAGTTGTAAGCATGCAAAGTGGTACTCAAGCGAGTAGCTGCAGGCTAAACTTCCCCACCTCTTGGCTTACTGCTTCTGAGGGACCAAAGCCTTCTAATGGGAGAGGTCTGATCCGTTTTTAGGTATAGGCTCATCAAAATACCCTATACCTCAGATTAGCATTCAAGAGAATCACTCTCTAAGTAATTCCCAAACAGATTTCTATTCCTAAGAAGAATAGTTAATGCTGTTTCCAGAAAATTACAATTCCATTCCTAGAATGACTAATATATAAAAGTAGTGCTAACCTATACATAAGGTGCAAGAGATACCTGTAGGCATGGTTTTTAAAATCGTGCGATTCACGATTCGCTTCATTTTCAACAAAAACGCTTTGAATCGTAGGTGTAAATCGCTTCATTTTCAACAAAAACGCTTTGAATCGTAGGTGTAAATCGTTCTTCCTAAGAATCAGTGAAGGTCCAAATTATTTTTATCAAAAATGGGAGCATGAAGTTTCGAACCCATGACCCTTAGCTTCACACGCATGGCCTCCAACCGGTGTTCCAGCTGGGTTGTTGGTGCTAATACTCAATATATTTTATATTTATAAGAATTATACATCAAAAATCAAACCTTAGAATTTAATTTGTATGGTTCAACGATATTTATAGGCATACATTTACGATTTAATAATCAACCATGAATCTACGATTCACGATTTAACATACGATTCGATTCGCAAATTTCAAAAAACGATTTACGATTCGATTCACGATTTAAAAACCTTGCCTGTAGGGGGGAGAGAAATACTAGGAGAACACTAGACAAAATACTACTAGTAAGAGAATCCTAGAGGAAAAGAAGAAGAAAGATACAAATCCTAAGGCAGAACCTTGAAGGAAAACGTTGTAAAACTCTTTCTCTAAAGCAATAAAGTGTGTAGCTACTCTCTATCTAACATATTAGGGTCCAAATTTGATCTGGTGAGGGATGTCCTCAGAATGGCATTGAAGGGCTTTCATTCAGTCTTAACTAGTTAACCTAATTGTGCCTCTTCACCGAACTCGAGATTGTGGCTTGCTGAATAGCCCAACTTTAAAATCACAGTTTATACAGTCATGAAAAACAAATTTACGAGTTGTGATCAGTACCTTTCAATGTGGTCAAGTATTCGAAGGCTTGGTCCAGGAGGGACTCCCACGTCTTTAAGAACACTGAGATTAAGGCATCGAAAAGGTTGTCATCATCTTCACAAACACTATAAACATACACAAATAACAAGAGGTGATACAAGCTCCTCAATTAACACATGCCTTTCTGTAAGAAAAGGCATAGTAATGTCTGTTAACAAGCCTTTCTTAAAGTTCTTTTCATAATTCTGAAGGCCAAGGTTCGACAACATGCATCTTGTTCTGGTATATTCCACAGGCTGAGAGTTTTTTTGACCTAGCTGCACAGACACAAAACAATGCGCAATATAAATTGCTTAATGGAAAAGAGAAATGTTTGTACTCCAAGCACATACTACAATACGCTCGTAAGATAGAACATCAACACCGAAACGAACACACATAACTGTAGTCAGTTTATTACATGCCAAAGATGAAGTTTGCCTTGGTTAGAGCTCGTAAAATTGGGGGCTGTTAATTTTATTCCCACTTAAATAGGCTGATAAAGGGGGTCTTAGGAGCAGAGAAAATAATAAGTTACCCTTACATTGCTACCATTTCCCCTAAAACAATACCTGACATTTCTAAGTCTCTAGAAACCTATTCCTTTCCTATATTTTGTTTTTTGATTTTATCGGTTAAAACCTCTTACAGAAACAGGAAATGTTCAAATTAAACGGTTTTTTCAATCGTCATCGTTCTTTTGGGATTAACCTACCGAGGGCCGGATCGGGTGTTCTTGATCAATAATGAAGAACACCATGGCCACTCATAGTCCTTATCAAGCAACCATGCCGACTGTAGATAAAAACACAAACCTAATCTAAAATATCCTCAAGATGTGCAGAGCATACACTGGTACTCTGCGGCCAAAAAACCAGTTCTTCAGGAAATGTTGGACGTTGGACGAATCATTTTTCTAAATCAGTACTAGTGTTAGAGAACCTAATATACGTCAAAACCAGTATGGTACATGGATAATAATTGTGATTGTAAGAAAAATATTCCACCTAACTGAAATTATGTTTATCTCTAGAGGTGGTACATATTCTGTAGTGCATAATGTATGCATTTCATAGGATGTGATGTTGTAGGTGATATGAGTCGAATATTTAATTTTTCTGTAAGGAGTAAACATCCAAGAGTCTAGAATCAAGATTGGTACAAATAACAGAACTAAACTCTTTCCTACATATACCTACCTGAAAAATAATGCCCCCAATAAGCGCACCAGCGATCCCAAGTGTGACAGCATTGCCTGTCACATAAGGATATCCTTCCGCGTCACCAATCTACACATTACTCCAGCACCAAAACCAGCTGCCATTCTGCAAAATCAATGCTTTATTCACTTAGGTATCAAGATGAATATCCACCACATTTATATTTCAACAACTAGATAATGAACCAAGTTCAACAGTCGATTATTAATAAGCCAAGGATTCCCTGTGATTTTAACGACGAGTCGACGAGCACTATGCTCTATCCAATTGTTAGCAAAGAATCAGAAGACATAGATAGAGTGGGTTAGTTAGTTAGTTAGTTAGTTAGTTAGTTAGTAGTTAGTTAGTTACCGAGTCTGGACATCCTCTTTCCCTCTAATTTTTCGCATAATACAATCTATACCGGCATGGGCGCCCAGCACAGCAGCCCACAGACGAGCTTCTCCCGTAGGACTAAATTTAGCCTGTAGAACAGAAAGAGCGCAATTAATCTAAAAAAGATCTACAAACTGAAGAGACACTACTAAGCAGTATTGAGTCTACAGTATGGTTACATGATGTGTTATGCATCCTTTGTGGTGGTTTGCATAATGGCTATGCATTCAATTTTCTAATTGTGCCTTAAATGAAAGTAACATTTTTCTTGAAACGGAGGGAGTACATCATTTTATTAATTGCAACGAAAAATTAGTTGATGCATAAACTAAAATTTTGCTACATAAAGATTATGATCATTTGTGGTGGTTTGATAATGTGGATATACATTTAATTTTCTAAAATTGTGCCTAAAATGATAAATACCTCCCGAATTTTTCACAAAAACTTTAAATTTAATATTGTTGTTTGTACTGCTTAGTAGAGTTTTTATAACCTTTCCAACGAGATAAAATTTGTAAAATTCTAAGGCACGGATTTTAGATATGTTATATTAAAGTTTGGTCACTAAATTATAATTCTTAAAAAGATAGATTACATAAGGAGTTATAGTAATTGGACTAAAAGTGAGGGACATTTTTGGTTTTTCAAAGACACCATTCTCAATCTTTTGAAGGTGAATTGATCACTTAGATTTACAAAAAGTGGCGTATAAAGGTCCTTAGACTTCCTTTTACCAATTAACCAGATTCCCCTAATTGGAAACAGAGATATGCATGCACAAACGGATTTATTAGTGAATCCTATTCGGTTCAATTTAATTTCCCTTCTTACATCGCTAATTTTTTCTTAAATTGAATTTATTAATCATAGAAAAAAAAAAACTTTCAAAGTGGATTGATCTGAACTAGACAAAGCAATCAAGCAAAACACGAAAATTTGATGAAATACAACAATTCACGTAAGTTTGAGCTACAAAATTGTAAATTTAAGAACATAGGTGGAAGATTAATTAGAAAGGAGTAAACTTTCATAGTGGATTGTTCTGAATTTGATTATACTAAAAGACGTACATACAACAGTACCTTAATCGCAAGTGAATGCTCAGGAAAGACATTCCCAGCAACCTGGGCTACGGCTGCAACAAGACTACCGCAAGCAGCTCCATTGATTGCATTGGCTGTAGTAAAAACAGTAGCTTGAACAGGAAAAGATTGTTTGGAAAACCAGCTAACCCAGTTTTTGTATCCATTCCCTGTTTTCGTTTCAAATTCAGTTAATTTTCGCGAGATTATTTGAAGCTGATTTGTCATTTGATCGTTGTTATGTTTAGGTAATCCTCGCTACTCCTCCTTGTACATCCATCCTATATGAAAACCCTAAACTCTTCTTTCTTTCTGGTTTCTGCCCTAGCTGTGGTGGACAATACTTACTGATCTTGAAAGGGGGATTTCGAGACATACATATGGGCCTCCACCGACTTACTCTATGCCAGTGGTTAGCCCCCTGGGCCGCACGATCTTTTTGAACGATTTTCGGGGACAATTGCTTTTGCGCTACAAAATCACTTGTACCGCAAATTCACTAATAAATCCTAGGTATTTTAACTGGATTCCACCTATTTGCCACCCATCTTAAAATTCATAACAATCTTATAGTGGGTAGACCCATGAATTTCACCTTTAAAATTCTACATCCAAACCCACCATTATTTTTTTCAATTCTATTTTTTCCTATATATCACCTATAGAAAGTCAAATATAATTTGACTATAACTTTAGCCATTCTTATTTATCTTCCAATAAACTATTAAACCCTAGATTACAATTTTGCTTAACCACCAAAAACTTATGATTTGCTTATAATAGAGTTTCCCTACTCATGATGCACTTGCTCAAAATCATGGATGCAGATCAGAATTTTAATAAATAGTTGCCCTATCCCACCGGTGTTCATCAAAAAAAAATTGTCTAGTTTTCGAAAAGAACGATCCAAGACCTTGATGCCCCCACCCTGTTCTAGACCGTTAAATTATGTTCAACAATTCCCCCCAGTTCTGAATTTCGGTGGAGTTGCTTCATCACCGAAGAATGCAGACTCTAGTATGATTAGAGGGTCTAAGGAAAATAATTATTGGGAAACATATGTTACTCCTACCTTCGGTTTCGTGAAAAAACTTGCATCTGTTCCAATTCTATGCCATCTACTCACGGTAATGACATCCAAATGATACCGTGCAGGAAGGATTGTTGTGTGAGTTTAACTTTCATACATAGCCTTTAAACAAATTGTACGGATATTAGGCAAAGAGAAGTGATGAACAGAAGCCTCTCCCAGTATGTCCATTAATGGATCATCTCCACTACTATAAGTACTCCATTAATTAATCAAATTGACTAAGCCAATTTTTCCGTTAATGAATCATCTCCAGTAGAAGTCCTCCATTAATGAATCAAATTGACTAAGCGAAATTTTTTTAAGAATTTTTTTTTGTGTGGAGGATGGGTAGTTGGAGATGGTGGCGGGTGGGAGAGATGGGGAGAAAGTGACGGTGGGAGGAAGAATACTGGAGTTGTTTTCATTTTGGATTAATTTTTAGGGATAAGTATTTGGGTGATTTTAAATTTGGGTGTGAATAAAAAGTCAAGAAGTGTTAGTATTTAGGAGATATTCTCAAATATATGGGTGGTAAATAGGATAAATGAGTATGGCAATTAAGGTGGGTGGTAAATAGGAATAGTGCGGGTGGCAAATAGGTGAAACCTTTTAACTGTGTTACCAATCACACGAGAGATTTGCATGAATCTCGGGATGGGATTATAAATTTCTTGGAATTGTGAATTTTGTAACCAAACCCACTATAAGTAACAAGGAACTTGTACCGCAAATTCAATAAGTGACAAGGAAGGGGATTTTTCCCTAATCCTCGAATGTTTCCCTTAATCGTATATTTTCTTAATTTCTATTTTGCCATGAATACCCCTTACATTTGCACTACACTAGCCGTCTGCGCTATGAAGTCAAATTTCGTTCATTCTTGTTTGATTGATTGAAATTACCCAATATATTTGGCAAGTTCTTGAGTTCTCAAACCAACAATAGTAAGATGAGATTACGGTCAACTAAATTCGTATTAAACGTTATTATTAGTTCAATAAGTTCCGACTATCATCTATTATGGAACACAACTACAATATCAGGTGAGTCGAAAAATAAGTTTGATGATGTTATTTTCCCAAAAGAATACATAAAGAAGTTGAGGAACACGACTTTTAATGTTGACAATCACAACATTCTTCTTTAAAAACGCATATATGTGATATAAAAACAAACAACTTTTAATGTTGCCTTGTTTCGGTCTTATCAATAACACCAACAATAGAAGAAAATGACAGCCAATAAAAAAGTCAAAACAAATAAACGAAAAGAAAAAAATGATAAAATTATTCGTTTCCCCCCAAACATCAACATTACCCTTCAGTACTACCTATTCTTCTTATTCCCCCGCACGAGAACTGCAGTTTCTTTGGTTACATCCTTCACTAATGTTGTTGTCTTCCTCCCCCTTTTAGCACCAATTTTTGGAACATGGACTGGAATAAAATGAGAGTACAGAAAGTCGAGATCTTCGCATCCTAAGTTGGAAAGGACTTCAGTGAGCATCTTCTTAGTGATTACCCTGCCATCTTCGTCGTCATTTATCCACGAAATTCATGATCATTTCCGACTATATAGTAGTGAAATAAAAGCGAAATAGGTGAGATGTTGTATGTAAACTGGTTGGATAGAAAGAACTTACTAGAAAGGGAACACATATCCCAAATACTTGTTAGCTTTTTTCTTGTACTCGATAGGGTCCTGAATTTTACTTCCCTGGAAGATAGGTATAGTTGGCCCACACACTTTCAAATGCGAAATTGACTCGAACCATTGCTTGTGTTCACCAGTTTTTCCGGTACCTTCTACTAACCCTTCCTCATCCATGTAACTTCTGGGAGTTTTGTCCCTCTCGAACCGTTTCTCCGTTTCTCTAGTACCTTCGCTATATTACCCGGTGACCAGTCTTTCTTCTCGACTGCATAATCCTATCCCCATCTTTCTTCTCGTCTTTCTTCTATAAATAATACTTGAGTTTGTATTTTTTGCAAACTATCCTAAGAGTTAGGCAAACTTCATACTTGTTGTTTCTGGTGGAGCCGTCTATTTGGATAGGAAAGTACCCTATTTAGATGAAATATCTTACGACCGCTCGTTTAAAGACTTTTGTGGGATCAATAAGCTCTACGAGTACCGTTGGTGGGAAACTAGATAATTGCATTGTTATTTTAGTCTTCGGTTATTGATTTGATTGACTAACAGTTGTTGAAACTTTGATTTCACCTAGTTTGTTTATTCTTGAGAACCTTCTCTTCTGATATAGGGCTCACTCAAACTAGATCAAAGTATTGATAGGATCTTTAGAACCATCTTCGGATCTAAAGACATCTTGTGATAATACATTGTTAACAGACTCTGTTCTGTGTGTGATTGATCACAAGAGGATTCAAGTTGTGTTGTGCAGGTTATTATTGAAGACAAACGAAGATTTAAAGACGACGAAGTTTTTCTTATTAGTTTTCGTATCTTGTGAATTTTGCGCACAAATCTTGATCGGATGGGATCCAACTAGAATTGTATTTATCTTTGATAGACTTGATTGGCTAGTTACGTGGTATCGGCATCACCTTATAGTTACTCTTTGAGTTCTATATTGATTGATTGCAAATATAGGTTTTGATTATTTCGGTAATCAAAGTTTAGATTGATCTAACCAGACAAGGGAGTTTATTAGTTTAAGCAGAAGAGCCTTTGTCAACGACTCAAATATCTTATTAACAAGATTTACCAAGATTAAATAGAGTGGTTTCCAAACAGATTTATCCTTTATTGTTTGGAATACGATCAAAAGGACTGGTAATTCACGTGCGTGACTCTAGAATTCGAAGGCGCAGGGATACTGAGGAAACTAAGTAGCTAGGGGTAGTCTACTTGGTCTTAATTATACAAAGTTGGTATTGGATTTTGTATACCGGCTTAATTCTGAGAGTATTCAAAACTGGACTAGGTCCTGGGTTTTTTTCTGCATTTGCGGTTTCCTCGTTAACAAAATCTTGATGTGTTATTTACTTTTATTTGCGCATTATAATTGTTAATATAATTAAGTAAATTACACACGTACATTAATCCGAATTACTCGACATTGATCTTAATAGTCAATCGGTTATTACCGTAACTATTGTCAAGTAAATATCTTGTTGTCGTATTATTTCGACCTCGTCCGTAAACAATCACACAAGGTATAGAACTTAAGTTGTATTGTCTCGACTCTGTCCATAGACGATCACTTAAGATACCGGACTTATAGGTTGATATTAAAAAGATTGTGGTGTATTTGGGTACCCTCATCTTTTCAATTTTGATTCCAAATTCGGAATGAAGGGGCAGAGGAATAAAACCGAAGAAGCTGGTGGTAAAACTAGCAATCCCAGAAATTGTTTCAAATGAAGGAGAAATTGTATTAAATGAGGAACAAAATGATATCATGGAATTAAGTGTAGAACCTTACGATCCCCCAGATGATTTTAAACCTTCATGGCCTAATGTTGGTGAAACTGAAGTAATTAGCAAGGACTAACAGTTCAATAATTTTGATTACCAAGTTCAAGGGGAACCAGATTTGGTAGAGAGGGCATGGGGAAGAAGTATCCAATAAAAAATAAAATCAACAAAAAGACTAAGAAAGATATTGTAAACTAGTTGTTGCCAACTGAAACACTTGTGAAGGCATACAAGGGAAAGACAGGGCAGGGCAAGCTAAGGAGTCATAAAAACGAATGAATTTGAGCTGTTTTAAGGAAATCAAACACAAAAGGGCAAAATTGTCCTTTACAAGAAGTAAAAGACCACTTAGACTTAAAGGACATATCACGCCTGGTCTTGAGGTGTAAGAGGCCATGAAGAGGTGTTCGGTCAATACCCAAAGGCTCTCGTGACTCATGGCTTGCTAGTTAGGGTTTCAAGAAGTGTAAAAGTGGCGAAATAGGGTGTTGAGGATGTCAGCTAAAAGTGGAAGGGTTTGCACCAACCAAAAAGGAAGGGTCACGACTAAAGCTAGGTAAAAACCTATAGTGGATCCCTAATTCAATCTCATGCGTATTTGGAAAGTAGGGGGATGTGTTAGAGTTTGAGAAGAATTGGGATTTCATCTTTCGGCAGGAAAGCGTTCACTATTGTCCTCAAATGCATCATTCGATGATAATGGGTGAGGAATTTATTTCTGCTATAGGAAAATAAAATGTTCATCTAGGTATTATCTACAACATACTAAAAAGGAGCGCTAATTGGATGAACGAGCTAGGAGATGTGTCTTACATGCCAAAATATGCGCGGTCCAAAACGTTCCTAAAATTTACAAGGGATTCCTGATAGAAATTGGGCACACGTCTTAGAATGACCTAATTAGATAAAACTCCCAAAAGTTACATGGATACCCCTAAACGTGAGCAGAGACTGAGGAATGGGTCGAGAGGGACAAAACTTCCAGAAGTTACATGGATGTGGAAGGGTTAACAGAAGGTACCATAGAAACTGGTGAATACAAGCATTGGTTCAAGTCAATTTCGCATTTGCAAGTGTGTGGGAAAATCATCCAGGGCAGTGAAATTCAGAACCCGTCGAGTACAAGAAAAAAGCTAACAAGTATTTGGGATATATGTTCCCTTTCTTGTAAGCTCTTTCTATCCAACCAGTTTAGATACAACATCTCACCTATTTCATTTTTATTTCACTACCATATAGTCGGAAAGGATCAGGAATTTCGTGGATAAATGGTGGCGAAGATGGCAGGGTAATCACTAAGAAGATGTTCACTGAAGTCCTTTCCAACTTAGGATGCGAAGGTCTCGAATTTCTGTACTCTCATTTTATTCCAGTCCATGTTCCAAAAACTGGTCCTAAGAGGGGGAGGAAGACAACAACATTAGCGAAGGATGTAAGCCAAAGCCAACCAAAATCAACTGCAGTTTTCGTGCTGGGGAATAAGAAGAAAAGGAAGCAGTGAAGGGTAATGTTGATGTTTGGGGGGAAACGAATAATTTTATAATTTTTTTCTTTTCGTTTATTTGTTTTGACTTTTTATTGGCTGTCATTTTCTTCTATTGTTGGTGTTATTGATAAGACCAAAACCAGACAAAATTAAAAGTTATTTGTTTTCATATCACATATTTTCCTGCGTTTTTAGTGGCAATCACCTTGAGAAAATGCTTTTTTATGTACATGTTAAAATAATGTCGACATCTAGAAATTTCTCGGAAAAACCCTAATTCCAAGCTTCACACAAAACCTAAAGAGGTATGTGAATATTGGAAACTCGGTTTTTCTCCTTGGGATCGGTTATACTATGACTCACAATATAAGTTGTGATAGGTTATACCATGCTTCATAAACTAGGTTGTGACCGGTTACACCTTGCTTCCTAGAGGTAGCTTGTGATTGGTTACAACTTACTTCCCGAGTTAGCTTGTGATCGGTTACACCTTGGTTCCCAAAGTAACTTGTGACCGATTACAACTAACTTCCCAAATTAGCTTGTGACCGGTTACACCATGCTTCCAAAAGGTAGCTTGTGACCGATTACAACTAACTTCTCAATGTAGCTTGTGACCTGTTACACCATGCTTCACAAAGTAGCTTCTAACCAATTACAACTTGCTACACAGTATAGGCTATGACCGGTGTTGATGGTCTTCTCTAACCTTTCTTTAGACTCATGTCTTATAGGTTGGATTGCGCCGAACACAAATTGTTAGATTTTTTCGTGTTTGTCAGCTCTAATACTAATTGAAATGACGAGGGTACCCAAGTACACCACAATCTTTTCATTTTAACCTACAAGTCTGATACCAAGTGTGATCGTAATAGTTGATAATAGTCCAATACACTTGATAATAGTTGCAGTATGAAACCGATATACTATAAGATCACTATCAAGTGTCTTGGATTAACGTACTTGCGTATTTTCTTTTAATTATAATAAAACAAGTATAATTGTAGAAAGTAAAAGTAAATCACACAACAACATTTTGTTAACAAGGAAACCACAAATGTAGAAAAACCCCCGGACCTAGTCCAGTTTTGAATACTCTTAAAATTAAGTCTCTATATAAAGAACAAAGCCAATTTCGTATATTTGAGACCAATTAATCTACCCCTAGTTACTTAGTTCCCTAAGTATCCCTGCGCCTACAACCGTCTAGCTAACACACGTGAATCCCAAGATAGAAATCACTATCTTAAGTTTCTTTACCGATGTAAAGTCTTAAGCACTCAACTCCTTTTGATCGTCTTCCAAATAGTAAAGGAACAAAGTTGTTTGGTAACTACTCTATTAATTTTTAAGAATAAACATATGTTGAGTTTTGACAAAGGCTCTTGCGTTTAAACAAGTAAACTCCTTTGTCGGGTAAGATTAATCAAGATCTAAAATAATCATATCTAGATTCCAAACTATCAGACTCGGATATTGAAGAATACCTCCAAATGATAGTTTCCGATCTATACGACTACTTGATAAATCTATCAAAGATAAATTAGATCTTAGTCGGATCCCAGCCAATCAAGATGTATGCCTAAAGTAATATCACAAGATGCGAAACCAATCCGAAAATCTTTTCAGGATTAGATAAAGATAAACTAGATTTGAGTTTATCTCATTATCCCACCGCCTTTACTATTTTCTGCGGTGAGAAATAGGCCGGGTATTTCTCACATGTGTCGTAGACCGCCGGATCAAAACCCTAATTGGTATCCCCCCATTAATTTGTTGAAGCTGAGTCAGCCTTTGTGATGATGCGTTGAGAGAACGAAATATTCTCTTTAACCAAGTTGGCCAAGATATAGAGATATTCTCTGATTTGTGAGAATGAGTAGGATGAGTCACGTGAAAAGACATGGAATGCCTCAGAAAACTTGTATAAAATGTGAGAGAAGCTGGGGTTGAGCTCCCTATCTCCATGGCCGTTCACATATGTCACGTGGAGACCTCACTCAATGTGTAATTTTGTCGAATGCTTTATCTTTTGTGAATTATAGATTGATCCTAGTAGTTAGACTCTTAGCTCAAGGTCCACTTTCTAGTGTTGTTTATACATAGTACGACAGTGGTCTGGCGTTCGAATCTCCTTAGCTAAGTTTCTTTTTAGATTTAATCATAGCCACTCAATCAGTAGTCAACGTAGTCAAGAATCGCATATTTGCAAGAATGTTCTGATTTTAAAGAAGGTTCGATTCAACAATACGCCTTGAATCGTTATGAGAGAAAATGAAGCGAATCGCACGATTTGAATCGTAAATCGTGCGATTTTAAAAACCTTGGTATAACCAAACAATAATCATGTGAAGAACTTAAAAATAGATTTATATAATAACTCAAATCATGTCTAGAACTCAGAATTCATCCTCAATCAATTATGGGTTTAACTACTCATCGGATTAGGGAAACCCATGAGATACATATGATAATAAAATGGAAAAGAAATAGTTACGGTGATGAAATCGCTCCAAAACCCTAGATTTTATTCTCTTGTGTTCTTCTCTCCAATGGCTTGATTAAATATTAAAAGATAACTCCAAAAATATTAGAAGAATCTCTTATATAGGTCTCCAAGTTGTCGTTGCACCCATGCGCCAATCGCGGTCGGAAACAGTTGACTAAAGTCGCAAGTTCCCAAAAACCAGTCACGTCCCAAAGTATGGCCGTGTGACAACATTCAAATTATGCATATTGAGCATGCATGAACCTGGAAAGTCCAGCCCGAATCCAACTCTTAGTTGTCTTTGGCTTGTCGATTACAGAAGACCGACGGTGAATCTTTATGTTTTCTCCATGGCTGAATTCCCTTTCTCCCTGACTTTTTCTACGGTGGAAAAACCCATCTGTAAGCTCAACTGAGATTAACTACGGTGATTTAACCCCACCCTAAATGACCCTGGGATTTGCTACACTGGATTACCCATCCGTAAGCACAACTTAGTTTCACTACGGTATGGAAACTCATCCGTATGAGTTTCTGAAGTTTTTAACTTCTTTTCCAACTCAATTCCTCCACTTCTCAACGATACTTCATCTTCCTTCCCTGACTCTGATACAATACAGTTCATTCCCAACTCGTTTATGACATCAAACCTAAACTTGAGTCATCTCCTTATCTTGATCAGGAGCATCATCATCATTCCATGTACAAAGTCAACTCGAGATGCAATCACCTCTAACCCATATTCATCTTCACTGCCATCATCTACTGCCAATTCCTTCTCCATCCAACCACCAATACTGGCCGAGAACTTGAAGAAGGAATAATACTCCTCTGCTGTTGACGATAATCAAAAGAGGGAGATGTTGGTGCCCTGAGTAAATCACATGATGTCTTTAACACTTTATTTTTCTGAACTGTGGCTGCCCTGAGTGAAAACTCGGGTGCCTTTAATAATTTTGTGCGTCTTTACTTTTCGACAACTTTTGCTCGCTTCAAATGCTTGTAGATTCTTCATACGACGTCATATTGAATCCATTCTTTCGCCGTTGTCTTCGTCTTTTCATCCTCTTCGAGATGATATCAATAACTCTTGGATTCGAATGAGTTCCACTTGGTCTTTGGCCCTTCACCACTTGTAGGTAACTTTTTTTATTGCTCATTTAAGTGCCAATTCGCTTCTTTTGGATGATTCACCTAATAAAACACAAATAGAGAAAAACAAGCGTAATATACAATAATTTGCAAGAATATAAGCAATTACTAGCATGGATTCGACACTAAATATATGCAACATATGCACTTAACACCATGCAACAGGGATAATCGGCGAAAGCACCTGCAACTCATAAAAGTTGCGCGACTCCATTCACCATTTTTGCAACACTAGTCTAATTCATACATTATATTGTTTTTACCCACCAATACGAGCTTCAGTTTCAGATTACAGGTGGATAAAATGTACCTCCACCAGTTTCACCCCCACCAACCCCATCAATAGCTTCCTCGCCACTTGTTGCTAATGTTTTGCACCAACATAATCCAAATAATCAATTGCTTAAGAAAAGCAACATCACTGATTCACTTTGACGTTAAAACTTCTCACGCCAACTAATTATAATCAAATTCAAATTTAAAACTTCTCACTAATTATAATAAATTGTATACAAATTTAAAAATTCATTAACTTCTTTGGTGAGTCAAAATTAGTGAGAGAAAAACCCCTAGGTTGCAAATTGGATTAAACCTAGTTGGGTTTTAGGGTACTCCTAATAAAGATATATCTCAAAAATATATGAACTAGCAAAAACTAGAATTAAAACAAAATAAATTATTTAGTGAACGAAATTCTTCATCATAATTTTCATACTTGAAATCAGTCGACCTTTAAAAGGAAACTTTAATCCCATACCCTAATAAAATTGTTATTGAAAAGAGAGACGAACCAAATCCAACTCAAAATAAGAAAATGAAAGAGACATAGAGAGTATTACCTCAAAAAACGAAGGAAAATTCAACTCAAAATTGAAAAAGATGAAGACCAGTAAGAATTCACCATTACGAATCTCTCTCGAGTTGGTTTTCTTTTTTCTTCACCACACGGCACAGATTCGACCGTGTATCTAACACTATGCCGCTATATGAATCCCATTTGTTAATCCAAGTGGCTTAGCAATTTGGGATTTTGGGACTCGCCCTTAGGTTTAAAATGTTTAATGTTCGATTCCTATACTAGTTTTTTATCGTGTCGTTCCACGCCAGTTAGCAATCCCTTATTAGGTAAACGTATGGAAGGATAAATATACAGATTCATAAAAATTTATTTCGGTCAAAAATCTGATTAATGGTTCATGATTCGGGAGTGATTCGGAACGGATACTTACGTACATGATTCACTTTTGAGATACTAATGCGGCTCTTTCGGCAAGTTAAAATATATCAAAATAGTGTGATATTGTTATAAATTTACCATATACAGTAGTTACCCTATAATTTAATAATCATGATAAATTAATAAATTTTTCCGGTTCCGTGTCGGGACCAACGTGCTAAATTAATAATTCGCTAAATTTATAAAATAATATTTTTTTTTAGCTTTATATAGGTCCCTTCGAATATATAAATTTATAATTCTCCAATTCATATAAATTTTAGTTTTACACTTATGCTAATTTGGTAAAGAATGATTCAATTGTGACTTGGTTTTCTTAAAATTGATGTCACATTGAATTTCATCTGGGATTTTTCTTAACATTAGAAGAGTTTTTGGTGTTGTCGTTTCCTGATGCAATAAAAACTTATTCAATATCTTTGCAGATTTGATAGCTTCTTTACGGGAAGGTGGCTCTGTAACTACACATTCATCTTTGACTTCCACATCATCACTTTTGTCTTTTCTCTTGACGTTCTCAATTATTTCTTCGCCAGTCAACAAATCTGAAATAATATCCTTTTGAGGGAAATTTAAAAGAAATTCAACATCCATTCCAATGTGATAATTCAATCCATTGATTAAATTTTGCAATTCTCTAGTTTTTTTATTATCTAACGCTTCACTTGGATTCTTTGATAAGGTGTCATCCATTGAATGAATCTTACAATGACAAAAACAATTTGCAATGGAGTAAAGTGTATTGGTTCATTTATTTATTTTTTTGAATTAAACAATATTTTGAGAAACTAATTAATATATAATTTAATAATTATTAATTTATCCGATTATTTAATATCGCGATAAATTGATAAATTTTACCGGTCCCGACGCTATTATTTTATAGAGTTTTTATTGTATCCTGAACAAGAACACTTTATTTTATCTGAACTGTGGATGCCCTGAGTGAAAACTCGGGTTCCTTTAACAATTCTGTGCGTCTTTACTTTTCAAAAACTTTTGCTCGCTTCAAATTCTTGTAGGTTCTTCATACGATGTCGGATTGAATCCATTCTTTCGCCGTTGGCTTCGTATTTTCGTCCTTTTCGAGATGATATCAAGAACTCTTGGATTCGAATGAGTTCCACTTGGTCTTTGGCCCTTCTCCACTTGTAGGTAACTTTTTTTATTGCACATTTAAGTGCCAATTCGCTTCTTTTGGATGATTCACCTAATAAAACACAAATAGAGAAAAACAAACGTAATATACAATAATTTGCAAGAATAAAGCAATTACTAGCACGGATTCGACACTAAATATATGCAAAATATGCACTTAACACCATGCAGCAGGGATAATTGGCGAAAGCACCTGCAACTCATAAAAGTTGCGCGACTCCATTCACCATTTATGCAACACTAGTCTAATTCATACATTATATTATTTTTACCCACCAATACCAGCTTCAATTTCAGATTACGGGTGGATAAAATGTACCTCCACCAATTTCACCCTCACCAACCCCATCAATAGCTTCCTCTCCACTTGTTGCTAATGTTTTGCACCCACATAATCCAAATAATTAATTGCTTAAGAACAACAACATCGCTGATTCACTTTGATGTCAAAACTTCTCACGACAACTAGTTATAATCATCATACATGACAGTAAACATGGTATGGGTAAAATTGAAAGCTACTTATCGACCTAAACCGAATAAATTGTATAAAAATTTAAAAATTCATTAACTTCTTCTGTGAGTCAAAATTAGTGAGAGAAAAGCCCTAGGTTGCAAATTGGATTAAACCTAGTTGGGTTTTAGGGTTCTCCTAATTAAAGATATATCTCAAAAATATATGAACTAGCAAAAACTAGAATTAAAACAAAAGAAATTCTTTAGTAAAATGAAATTCTTCATCATAATTTTCATACTTGAAATCAGTCAACCTTTAAAAGGAAACTTTAATCCCATACCCTAATAAAATTGTTACTAAAAATAGGAACGAACCAAATCCAACTCAAAAAAGAAAATGAAAGAGACATAGAGAGTAGAAGACTTGGAAGAATTGACCATTACAAATCTCTCTCGTGCTGGTTTTCTTTTTCCTTCCCACGGAGTTTGAAAAATAAGGACGATTATGTTTATTTTGTATGAAAGGGTGATTAGGTCATTTTACCCATCAATTCTCGAGAATCCAATTCAATTTCACGCGTTGATCTAATCTCCTCTCTCTCTCTCCCTCTCCCCCTTCTCTCTTCCAAAACCGTATTTTGCAAAATTCTAATCCTATTTTTTCTCCATCTTCTTTACCCTAAATCTAGATTTACTCGGGTTTAGATATGTATTTCATATCTTTCGAGCAAATATAGATAGTATTATTCACTAGATATTGTATTTAAATAAATAAAATCATATTTTTCTTGCGAAAATAGGGTCTGGTTTTTTGTATTCCTTTATGTTTTCAATAAATAATATTTCTATGACAACTTTTTGCCATATGATGTTTCGATTCGCTATTGCAACGATTTATTATTGACCTTTGGGTTTTCTAATGGAGTCTGATGATAACATGACGGCCATCCAGGAAGCCGTTCAAAACTCTGCCTTTCCTACATACCCGCCTGAACAAAGTTAAAAGCTCAGAGCTTCACAGAAGGAATAAATTAGGGTTTTGATCAAACAAACCCTAATTCGCCAGTCTAGTCTCTCAAAGACAGAAATTTTGTCTCATCAAAACTCTGTTATCATGCCAGTAACGCCTCCAACGCAAAATCCTAAATGGATTCCAAGTCCAGAGTTAATTCCAAGTTGAAAGTAGAACAAGCAAAGATTAAGCATCAATTCGGGGACTCTACAAGTCTAAAGAACGAGAGGATTGTAATTTCGCATCTGAATGATTTGTCACCATCTATATACTCGTCATATAACAATCAAGGTTTTATTCTGAGTAGGGGACTTAATGTAGATGGTGAAATTTGGATAAGGGGAAAAAATGTCATTTCATGACCAAAGACAAAATGGACTTCCATAACTAGAGGTTGGGTCATCATTCTGAGCTACTAGTCTTCTTCAAAAGTTCAGCAAGATTAAAATGGAAGAGGATTAAACGTAAAAACAAAGATCTGAAGTTGATCCTCATCGCCAAAAAACAAGCTCAGAGACTAAGCCTTTGGTCCTCAAGGCACTCACTTCTACGATTTCTAGTATAGATCCCCGCGAGACATTACTGGTCATGATGACGTGACTCCTAGAGCACATCCTAGACGAGATATTTCTGGTCACATAAGTTATGTAGAGCGTAAAACAACCCCAACGAACTTATGAACCAGAACATCTATAATTTAAACATGTCTTCGCGAGACGCAGCTGGTAGTGATGCCATGATTCCTAGTATACATCCCCAACGAGATAATGCTGGTTATATAGGCTTTGTAGATGCTTAAAAACGTCCTCGGCGGACTTATGACCCAAAGCGGAGACATACATGTCTCATGTAAGCATGACTGATTCCTAGTACATCATCGCGAGATACACCGGTCATGTCTACTCTATGCTCTGATTCGACTTACTAAGGCTTCCGAATAATTCTCAACACTCCCCCGTGAGATACGCTGGCCGATTATTCTGCCTCTAGGCCCTTTGGACAGACTCCTAGAACATCCTTTCGAGATACACTTGTCATGTCGACCCCATTATACGGACACAGTTGACTCATAGCATATCTCTGCAAGATACGCTGGTCAAAGACAAATGAACTAAAGTCTAGGAATTATTAGGCGTGCAAGCCTTTTTTTTCTCTCTCATACATGTCCCACCTGACTTCGAAGAGACTCAATTGTGCAAGCCAAATCTCATACAACCCCAATCGCGTCATCCAAACTTTATATAGCCTCATCCGAGCGGAGCCATCTCATCTGAAGAGTCTTATACAAGCATAAGACTCAGGCACAAGCCTCACCTAGGGTTCAAGACTGTTTCTCAACGTATCAAACGTACTCACGGCTAGTAAATTAGACCCGAACTTGTACATGTCTATCCAGAAACGTGGATAATTTCCCTTGAGCTCCACATGCTCCAAAAAGGGACCCACTTGCAATAATACGGTCTCCACGTGACATATGTGACCGGCCATGGAGAGAGGGAGCTCAACCTCATCAGTTGCCCTCACACTTCACACACGATTTCTGAGGCATTACATGCCTTTTCACGTGACTCATTCTAGTCATTATCAGAAATCAGAGAATATCTCTCTATCTTGGACAACTCGGCTATAGAGAATATTTATCTCTCTCAACACATCATCGCAAAGGCTGGCTCAACTTCACACAAATGGGGGGATATTGATTAGGGTTTTGGTCTGGCGATCTACGACACGTGTGCAAAATACCTGACCTATTTCTCACCGCATAAGAGAGTAAAGGCGGTGAAATAACTCTATCTATTCCCGAAGAGACGGGAGAAGTGCCCTGCACTACAAGCAACCCCTATATTCACCGATACGATATTGGAGAATTCATCAATAAATAGGTCCTCTAATTATCCAAGCCAATACACAACTTTCTTATAAAATCTCAGAGCAATTCTTCTTCAAACCCTGGAATTCTCTGATCTCTCTCTTCATCTGCTTCCCTCCCTAAGCCTCATTCCCTGTGAGTGAAGCATCCTTTGAACGATCAATATTGTGCGTGGTTTATTCAAAGATTGTTCGTGCTCAACCTCCCGTAAATCACTTTCAAAACCCTAAAATTTCACTTTTAGCCGCTCACCGATTTTAGTTAACTACAAATTTAAATAAATTTAGAGAATAAAAGCCTTTAATTTAGAAAAAAGTAAAAACTTGTAAAAATCGATTTATGTAAGAGGGTGCAAATTAATTGAGTTTTGTGAAGGAGGGTTATACAAAATTTCGACAGAGGAAATTGTGAAAACTAATTTGTTAAACAAATGATCGTTGAAAATGTGTTCATCGGCTGGTAGTAAACGCTTGACCACATGGCACAAATTCGACCGTGTATTTAACAATATGCCGCTATATGAATCCCATTTGTTAATCCAAGTGGCTTAGCAATTTTGGATTTTGGGACTTGCCCTTAGGTTTAAAATGTTTAATGTTCGATTCCTATACTAATTTTTTATCGTGTCGTTCCACGCCAGTTAGCAATTCCGTATTCGGCAAACGTACGGAACGACAAATATACGAGTATTATACAGATTCATAAAAATTTATTTCGGTCAAAAATTTGATTAATGGTTCATGATTCGGGAGTAATTCGGAACGGATGCGTACGTACATGATTCACATTTGAGATACTAATGCGGCTCTTTCGGCTAGTTAAAATATATCAAAATAGTGTGATATTGTTATAAATTTACCATATGTCCTAAACAAGAACACTTTATTTTTTTTCTGAACTGTGGCTTCCCTGAGTGAAAACTCGGGTGCCTTTGAGAATTCTGTGCATCTTTACTTTTTGACAACTTTTGCTCGCTTCAAATGCTTGTAGGTTCTTCATACAAAGTCAGATTGAATCCATTCTTTCGACGTTGGCTTCGTGTTTTCTTCCTCTTTGAGATGATATCAAGAACTCTTGTATTTGAACGAGTTCCACTTGGTATTTGGATCTTCTCCACTTGTAGGTAACTTTTTTATTGCACATTTAAGTGCCAATTCGCTTCTTTTGGATGATTCACCTAATAAAACACAAATAAAGAAAAACAAACGTAATATACAATAATTTGCAAGAATATAAGCAATTACTAGCATGGATTCGACACTAAATATATGCAAAATATGCTCTTAACACCATGCAGCAGGGATAATCGGCGAAAGCACCTTCAACTCATAAAAGTTGCGCGACTCCATTCACCATTTATGCAACACTAGTCTAATTCATACATTATATTGTTTTTACCCACCAATACCAGCTTCAGTTTCAGATTACAGGTGGATAAAATGTACCCCTACCAACCCCATCAATAGCTTCCTCGCCACTTGTTGCTAATGTTTTGCACCAAAATAATCCAAATAATCAATTGCTTAAGAACAAAAACATCACTGATTCACTTTGACGTCAAAACTTCTCACGCCAACTAATTATAATCATCCTTCACGACAGTAAACATGATATGGGTAAAATTGAAAGCTACTTATTATACCTAAACCGAATGAATTGTATACAAATTTAAAAATTCATTAACTTCTTCTGTGAGCCAAAATTAGTGAGAGAAAAACCCTAGGTTGCAAATTGGATTAAACCTAGTTGGGTTTTAGGGTTCTCCTAATTAAAGATATATCTCGAAAATATATGAACTAGCAAAAACTAGAATTAAAACACAAGAAATTCTTTAGTAAAACCAAATTCTTCGTCATAATTTTCATACTTGAAATCAGTCGACCTTTAAAAGGAAACTTTAATCCCATACCCTAATAAAATTATTATTGAAAATAGTGAAAAGACGAGGGTACCCAAATATACCACAATCTTAAATTTTCCACATATAAGTCCTCTTATCGAAAGTGATTGTCTATGGACTGAGTCGAGGAAATACAACGAATCGGTATTCACACTTTGTGTGATCGTCTATGGATACATGATCGTGACAATACAACAATCAAAGTGTGATTACTTGATAATAGGTTCGAACTTAACCAAACTCTATAGGATCACTATCAAGTAATACGGAGTTAACGTTTGTGTAATTTACTTTAAATTATAATAACAATAATTATAATTACGAAAAATAAAAGTAATGACACAACAAGATTTTGTTAACGAGGAAACCGCAAATGCAGAAAAACCCCGGGACCTAGTCCAGAATTGAATACTCTCAGAATTAAGTCGCTATACAAAATCACACCAACTTCGTATAGTTGATACCAAGCAACTAAACCTATAGTTCACCTAGTTTCTTCAGTATCCCTGCGCTTCCGACATTCGATAAGTGCACGCACTGGAACAATTCCTTTGGATCTTATTCCAAACAGTAAAGGAACAACAAATCTGTTCGGTAACAACTCTATTCAATCTCAGTGATATGATTTAGACAAATGCTCTTCTGTTTAATCCAATAAACTCCTTTGTCGGGTTTAGATCTATCTATCCAACAACTACCAAAGTAGCAGAGTTTAGACATTGCAATCAAATATAAAATCTACCAAGATACTATATAGTGATGCCGATCTACGCAACTAACGAATAAAATCTATCAAGGATAAACCGATTATAGTTGGATCCTAGCCGATCAACTTTTTTGCACACCAAAGATTATGAAACCAATAAGAAATCTTCTTTGTCTTAAAATATTCTTTAATCTTCAATAAACACTTGCACACCACAACTTGAATCTCTTGTGATCAATCACGCACAGAACGGAGTCTGTTAACAATAGATTATCACAAGACATCTTTAGATCTACAAACAGTTCTAAAGATCCCGTCGACACTTCGATCTAGTTTGAGTGAATCTTATATTAGAAGAGAAGATTCTCAAGAATAAACAAACTAGGTGCAATCAAAGTTCAACAACCGTTAGTCAATCAAATCAAATCGAAAACTAATAATGTTGAAATTATCTAGTTTCCCACCAATGGTACTCGTAGAGCTTCTTGATCCCACAGAAGTCTTTAAACGAGCGGTCATAAGAGATTTCGCCTAATTAGGGTACTTTCCTCTCCGAATAGACGGCTCCACCAGTAACAACACAACAAGGTAGTTTTGCTGGCTCTTAGGATAGTTTGCTCGAAATGCAAACTTGGGTATTTATAGACCAAGGAAGTTTGGACACCAAGGAATTTCCAAAACCAAAATATTCTTAAGATATGCGATAAATGCCCAAATCGGTTTTCATAATTCCTGGAAATGCTATGTCCAATATTAACCGAAATTTCACTAGAAAATATCCAATTAGTAAATGCACATTACCAATTTTTATTTTCCAGAGATATGCATTTTAATTACTGGTACTTAAAAGCATATAAAATTAATAACCTTAATTAAAAGATTCTCAATTTATTTCGATCCGGGATCTCCTTGAGTTATTAAGGAATATCTTTGAACAATAAAAGATAAGAGTTACTGAACATGTTCAAAGTATGTCGACATCTTTTTCTTTGTAAATCCTTTTTCATATTTACAATCTTGGAACCGATTATACCACACTTCCAAACAAGTTTAGAATTGGTTCATCTGACTTCCAAGAACTATGTGATTGATCAAATATCAATACAAATAATCATGGGTTTACGGTTCTACCAAACACAAGGATCGGTTCTACCTTGATATGGTTACTGGGACCTGTTACATCAGTTACCAGGATCAATTACCAGGACCGGTTACCATATTCTCATGGTATTACTTGTGATCGGTTACAATAGTCACTAGGATTGGTTACACCAATTACCAGGACCTGTTGCGCCAATTACAAGGATCGATTACACAACTCTTTTGTGATTGGTCATACCAATTACTCGGATCGGTTATACCAATTACAAATATCGATCTTACCATCTAAGGTGATTTCTTAGGATCTGTTACACTAATAAAAGTCATACCAATACATAAGTCAGGCATTGTGACTAGTTTTACCAAGATACAAGTTATGATCGGTTCTACTAACTCACACATATTGGTAATCCAAAGATATGCAATGAATAACAATACCAATAAGCCTAGCGATTTCCCTTTAGATTCATAAAACAAGTTCATGAATGTACTTCCTTTAAACAAATGTAAACATTGTTTCCTAGCTAGGATGAAATCTTCACCTTTACCCATACACATAATCACAATAACATTCATACGATTATGTCGATGTCTTATATACGAAGTTCAAAAGATAAGCGTTATACTTCGTATTTTAATTCCTTGACACTATTTCTACTAGAGTATAATCATTCACAACTTCGTAGTTATGTTTTCAATATAACACGACTTGAAAGATACGTTATGAATGAAACAGTTCAAGTCACAATATTACTAACCTCAAGAGGAAGGATGATGTCGTCGATGTAGCTTGTTACTTCTTCACATTCTAAAAGTCTTCGGGTAATACTTGTATTTCTCATAATCCTAATCTTTCTATCCTAACCTATACGAAGTTGTCTCCAGTATATAATCAAGCGACTCTTTAATTGAGTTTGGATTCACTAAAATATGACAACCAAACTTGACATACTAACGCTTGGTGGGTTCAACCGAGATATGCTCTAACAAATAGGAACGAACCAAATCCAACTCAAAAAAGAAAATGAAAGAGACATAGAGAGTATTACCTCAAAAAACGAAGGAAAATTCAACTCAAAATTGAAAAAGACGAAGACCTGTAAGAATTCACCATTACGAATCTCTCTCGATCTGGTTTTCTTTTTCCTTCCCACAGAGTTTGAAAAATAAGGACGATTATGTTTATTTTGTATGAAATGGTGATTAGGTTATTTTACCCATCAATTCTCAGGAATGCAATTCAATTTCACGCGTTGATCGAATCTCCTCTCTCTCCCCCTTCTCTCTGCCAAAATCGTAATTTGCAAAATTCTAATCCTATTTTTTCTCCATCTTCTTCACCCTAAATCTAGATTTACTCGGGTTTAGATATGGATTTCATATCTTTCGAGCAAATCTAGATAGTATTATTCACTAGATCTTGTATTTAAATAAATAAAATCATATTTTTCTTGCCAAAATAGGGTCTGGTTTTCTGTATTCCTTTATGTTTTCATTAAATAACATTTCTATCACAATTTTTTGTCATATGATGTTTCGATTCGCTATTGCAACAATTTATTATTGCCCTTTGGGATTTCTAATGGAGTCTGATGATAACATGACGGCCAGCCAGGAGGTCGTTCAAAACTCTCCCTTCCCCACATACCCGCCTGAACAAAGTTAAAAGCTCATAGCTTCACAGAAGTAAGAAATTAGGGTTTTGATCAAAGAATCGAACATTAAACATTATAAACATAAGGGCAAGTCCCAAAATCCCAAATTTCTAAGCCACTTGGATTAAAAAATGGGATTCATATAGCGGCATAATGTTAGATACGCGGTCGAATCTGTGCCCTGTGGTGGAGCGTCTACTACCAGCCGATGAACACATTTTCTACGGTCATTTGTTTAACAGATCAGTTTTCACAATTTCCTCTGTCGAAATTTTGTATAACCCTCCTTCACAAAACTCAATTAATTTGTACCCTTCTAACACAAATCGATTTTTACAAGTTTTTACTTTTTTCTAAATTAAAGGCTTTTATTATCTAAATTTAATTTGTTTCGTAGTTAACCAAAATCGGTAAGCGGCTAAAAGTGAAATTTTAGGGTTTTGAAAGTGAGTTACGGGAGGTTGAGCACGAACAATTTTTGACTAAACCACGCACAGTGATCATTCAAAGGATGCTTCACTAACATGAAATGAGGCTTAGGGATGGTCTTAGGGAGGGAAGCAGATGAAGAGAGAGATTAGAAAATTCTAGGGTTTGAAGAAAAATTGCTCCGAGAGTTTATGAGAAAGTTGTGTGTTGGCTTGGAGAAATAGAGGACCTATTTATTGATGAATTCTCCAATCCTCGATCGGTGTAGATAGGGATTGCTTTCCGTGCAGAGCACTTCTCATGCCTCTTCGGGAATAGATAGAGTTATTTCACCGCCTTTACTCTCTTCTGCGGTGAGAAATAGGCCGGGTATTTTGCACACGTGTCGTAGACCACCAGACCAAAACCCTAATCAATATCCCCTCATTTGTGTGAAGCTGAGTCAGCCTTTGCGATGATTTTTTGAGAGAGATAAATATTCTCTATAGCCGAGTTGACCAAGATAGAGAGATATTCTCTGATTTGTGAGAATGACTAGAATGAGTCACGTGAAAAGGCATTGAATGCCTCAGAAATCATGTGTAGAGTGTGAGGGCAGCTGAGGTTGAGCTCCCACTCTCCATGGTCGGTCACATATGTCACGTGGAGACCGTATTATTGCAAGTGGGTCCCTTTATTGAGAACGTGGAGCTCAATGGAGCTTATCCGTGTTTCAGGATAGACATGTACAAGTTCGGGCCCAATTTTTTTAGCCGTGAGTACGTTTGATACGTTGAGAAACAGGCTTGAGCGCTAGGTGAGGCTTGTGCCTAAGTCTTATGCTTGTATAAGACTCTTCAGATGAGATGGCTCCGCTCTGATGAGGCCATATAAAGTTTGGTTGATGCGATTGGGGCTATCTGATATTTGGCTCGCACAATTGAGTCTCTCCGAAGTCAGCTGGGACATGTATGGGAGAGAAACAAAGGCTTGCACGCCTGATAATGCCTAGAATTTATCTCATTTGTATTTGAACAACGTATCTTGCAGAGATGTGCTAGGAGTCAACTGTGTCCGTATAATGGGGTCGATATGAACTATGTATCTCGAAAGGATGTTCTAGGAGTCTGTCGAAAGGTCCTAGAGGCAGAATAACCAGCGTATCTCGCGGGGATGTCCTGATAATTATTCAGAAGCCTCAGTAAGTCGAATCAGAGCATAGAGTAGACATGACCGGTGTATCTCGCGATGATGTACTAGGAATCAGTCATTGATCTCAAATAGGGTGAGTCGTGTTTACAAGAGACATGTATGTCTCCGCTTTGGGTCATAAGTCCGTCGAGGACGTTTTTAAGCATCTACAAAGCCTATATAGCCAGTATTATCTCGTCGGGGATGTATACTAGGAAACATGGCATCACTACCAGCTGCGTCTCGCGAAGACATGCTGAAATTATGGTTGTTCTGGTTCATAAGTTCGTCGGGGACGTTTTACGCTCTACAAAACTTATGTGACCAGAAATATCTCGTCTTGGATATGCTCTAGGAGTCACCTCGTCATGACCAGCAATTTCTCGCGAGGATGTATACTAGAAACCGTAGAAGTGGGTGCCTTGAGGACCAAAGGCTTAGTCTCTGAGCTTGTTTTTTGGCGATGAGGATCAACTTCAGATCTTTCTTTTTACGTTCAATCCTTTTCCATTTTAATCTTGCTGAACTTTGGAAGACGACTAGTAGCTTAGAATGATGACCCAACCTCTAGTTATGGAAGTCCATTTTGTCTATGGTCATGAAATGATATTTTTGCCCCTTATCCAAATTTGACCATCTACATTAAGTCCCCTACTCAGAGTAAAACATTGATTGTTTTATGATGAGTATATAGATGATGGAAAATCATTTAGATGCGAAATTACTATCCTCTCATTCTTTAGACTTATAGAGTCCCCGAATTGATGCTTAGTCTTTGCTTGTTTATTTAAGTCTTCGACTTTGGGTCGTAGAAACTCTTAGTTGTGGGTGAGATCAGCTAAGGGAATAAAGTGCATAGTATCCTGCTGGGATCAGAGATGTAAGGAGCGCAATTGTACCTTGGATCAGTGTGAGATTGATTGGGGTTCAACTACAGTCCATACCAAAGTTAGTTTGTAGTAGGGTAGTGTCTGTAGCGGCTTAATACAATGTGTGTTCAATCTGGACTAGGTCCCGGGGTTTTTCTACATTTGCGTTTTCCTCGTTAACAAAATTCTGGTGTCTGTGTTATTTCTATTCCGCATTATATTTTGTTATATAATTGAAATATCACAGGTTGTGCGTTTGAATCAATCAATTGGAAATCCGACCTTTGGTTGTTGATTGGAAAATGATTGATCCTTGAACATTGGTCTTTGGAACCATTCAAGTGTTTTCTCTTGTATTCAATTAGACTCGCAGATTTCTATTTGCTAGAGAAAGAATTGAATCAAGAAAGAGAGATATAACTCTTTGATATACTTTATTAATATTGAGTCTAGTTGATTCTCTTGAAAGTATATTGGAGTTTGTCCATACAGATTGCTAATCGAAATATTGGGTGAGGTTGTTGTACCCCCGCTTTTTCAGGAAGCACATATACCTGGGCTGCTGGTATCCTACTAATATCTCTTATTCAACATAGAGAGATTACACAATCTACCTTAAGGATATTTTAAACATCTTTATGTGTAAAAAGGTTGTCTTACAACAACTTGTGTAAAAGGATAAGTTAATTATTTAAGTATCTCTTGATGATAATCTTGGAGATAATCTCTTTGGAGAATATTGTGTTTCTGTAACACATTAGATGCGAAAATATTTTCAAATCTTGTCAGAATTATTTATTTAAGGCTGATATCTATGTTTGGAATGTGTTAAAGGTATTTCAAGTATTTGTACTCAACGTGTCTGAGAACTTATACAAAAGGATGTATTCTCAAACCAGATCTCAAGCACAACTTCTGAAAAACTTGAGTGGAATGACTTCTAAGGAAAGTATTCATCTTGATAACCTTCAAGAAATCTGGTTGTGAAAATATTGATTATGAAAAGAATGATTTGACTCTTCTCCTTGTCCAAAACAGTTTGGATGCTAAGGTTGATATTATCAATCTACGACAAGTCCTCCTCAATACCATCGAAACTCATCATAGACAGGCAGCATTACAAAGAACTGTTATCCGTAACCAAAGGAAACTGATTAAACTTAGAATCGGTAATATGGAGTATGCTCGGAATATTAATCGAAAGGTTAATGCTTTAGACTGTGAACATAACCAAGGTATTGTATGCAGAATCCGAGATACCAGTCGAGATGTTGTTGATGAAGATCCTGAAAAATTTGAGGAAATTGAAGATGATTTTTGAAAACACCTATCTGAAGGTTAATAGAGATTAAGTTATATGATGTAATACTTAATCTAGAATAATAGACATCAATTTTTGATTTCTTTCATTGATTGTATTGGTCTATTATGAATAAAATTATTTGATTTATAATTTTTCTTGTGATAGTTTTAGGTTTACATAGCCTGTGCTTGAATGCTTTTATCTTATTGATATATATGTTTATGGGATTTTGATTTCGGTTTCACTACCTTAATATTCGATCTCATATATTGTGAACCCTTGTGGTTTGGGTGACTTTTTGATTTAGCAGGATTAAGTTCTAGCCCATGTTGGTAGGCTTTATCAAAGAATCATGAGGGGTTTTGGTAGAAACAATATGTGAAAAAGTCACAATATGTTGAATCGGTTTTTGTTTAGCATAAAAGCATATGTGTTTCGATGGTTTTCAACTTTTGCTTGCAATTGTTAAAACCGATTTTCAACCTTTCTCTGGTAAAGGTTGGTTGTTGTTATTCTTTTGTTTTTGCATAAGGATGACAACATGATGATATTTCGATATCAATTCTCCCTAGAAGAAGATGCAAACATATTGGAGAAGTGGATGCAAAATTTGAGGTAACAATCTTGTTAGTTAATTGTTTTCCTGTTTAAGAAAATCCTGAGTTTATATTATATATATTTATTGCTTTTGCTTAACAAAATTTCGGTACAATTGATGTTTATTCCATAATGTGTGTGTGGATGTGTGTGATTCAATTGGTTCCGGTTAAGAAAAACTATTGTTATTTTGCTTTATTGTGTGGTATCAATTGTTTAGGCTTACCAAATTTCGGTGCAATTGCGGTGCTTTTAATGTCTATGTTGTTTCAATTGCTTCCGGTTAAGGTGAATAATTATGCAAGTTGATTTATGTTGGTTTGTATGAATTATTTATGGCTTAACGAAATATAAGGTGTACGGGATGAGTTGTTTAGTCCAATTCGATTCCGGATAAGAGAAACTAAGTTAATTATGATCTTAGTTAGACTTATCGAAGTGAGGTTTCGGTTATTCAAGTCTAATTGAATGCCTTAACAAGAAATGCTAGTTAACTAACCTAGTACTTGTCTTGTTTAAAATTGAAAGGTCTAAGTTTATGGATAATTAGAACCCGATGATAAAAATAGAGTTATCTTTATTTTGGTCTTATCGAATTAAGCGATTGTTTTTGTACAATCGGTTTAGCAAAGGGACTAAGGTGCTTAGTTGTTTTTGGTTTGCTAAACTAAAATGGAAAAATTGTTTCGGACAATTGTTTCCTTGGTAACGTATCAAAATAAAACTACTTGTAGTTTCGCTTTTGATATTGGTTATCAAAACATGATGTGTGGAACCCTCGTGCCTAACTCTACAGGTTTCAAGTCTATTGAGATTTGTAAGATTCTTTTCGTGTTGTCCTTTATTTTTTTCGCTTCTTTGTCATTTTTGTGGCAAAAAGGGGGAGAAATATATGGAGTAAACAAGTGATACTGGCATTGATTTTATATTGATTGGTATCGCTAAGGAAAAGAACATTGGTGCTTAAACGTTTTATCTAAACGAAAGAGTGAAGCCACATACTAAGAGGGAGTAACATGTCATATGAATTGGTATAACAAAGACGTGCGGATTGAATATCTACCTATCTTCCTTAGGGGGAGTATTTGCTTTGTTATTATAATGTCAACAACGACATTTTCAAGGATTGAATGTAAGCAGTTTACTGTGCTATTGAATTCGGGAATCAAGCGTATGTGTAATGAATTCTTGTAATTTGTTTATCCATATGATGTAAGAGTTTTGTCACTAAAATTGACAAAGGGGGATTGTTAGAGCATGGCTCGGTTGAACCCACCAAGCGTTGGTATGTCAAGTTTGGTTGTCATATTTTAGTGAATCAAAACTCATGTTAATTAAGAGTCGCTTGATTATGTACTAGAGTCAACTTCGTATAGGTTAGCTTGAAAGTATTAGGATATGAGACATTACAAGTATTGCGAAATCTTGAAGATATGAAGAAGCAAGGAGATACAACGACAACAATCATCCTTCTACTTGAGGTTAGTGATATTTGACTTGAACTGTTTCATTCCCAAACGTATCTTTTAAGTCGTACATATTGAAAACAAAATTGCGAAGCATATTTGAACTCTAGATAGACATAGTATTAAGGAATACAATACGAGGTTTATTGCTTAACCATTAAACTTTGTAGAAAAGACATCGCCATAATCATTTGAATGTTATTGTGATTATGTATGGGTATGAGGTGAGGATTTCATCCTAGGGAACAATGTTCTACACGTGTTCTAAGGAAGTAAGTTCATAAACTTGTTTGTGAACCGAAAAGGAAATTGTCAGGTGTTTGAAATCGGTTTACAAGTGCATTGACGTAGACCGATTGTTATAAACCCAAAAAACTTTGACTTTAAAAAATTGGATTGTTTGAGTGATTACATGTTATTGAAACCTACTCTAGGGGATTGGGTTAATAGAAAAGTACCTGATTCGAGCCAAAACGAAAAATTACCAATTTTAGTGAATTTGGTGATTATCAACAATGTTTTTGTTTGATTTTGAATTCTTAATTTTGATGGAAATGGAAATGGAAGTGATTTTGATTTATTTATTTTTATTAGGATTTAATGAGGATAAATTGGTAGTATTAAAATTTCATAGAGGGTAAAATAGTAGTTTCATCAAACTTAGACACCCCTTATCATTCTCTATGGGGTGGATGAAAAAATCCATATGCCCCAATTAATCACCATAGGCCCCAATTTAGCCAGGTAAAGAAAAGGGGGCGTTTTGTTTTAGAGTCTCGGACATAAAATTTATTTCAATGGATTGATAGGTTAACATTCACATTAAACGGAAGAAGAAAAAAATTGTTTTTAAGCAGGTCGATCTCGGGCATTTTTTATATCAGTGTTTAGATCGTGACCATCCTTTATGTGCTCTAACTGTATATCATCAAAACTTATTAGCTGCTCCATCTATACCGTCCTTTATGTATCCAAACTGTAGAGAGCCGTTGATGTAGGAAAACACCATTGTCCCTTATAATATCTTATGAACAACCAATATGTGTGATTGAGTATAACCGCTCACAACTTGTTTGTGTTCCTGGTAGAACTATTCACAAAGGCCTGACTTATGTATTGGTATGACTTTTATTAGTGAAACCGATCTTAAGTAATCACCTGAGATGGTATGATCGGGTTTGTGATTTTATGTCGGACCAAATATGGGAAAGGGGAACCGATCCTAGTAAGAGGTGCAGTACATCACAAAGGGGAACCGATCCTTGTATGGGGTGCAACAAGGTTTATAGCAGAAAGGGGAACCGATCCTATGGATATGTGCAACACATATAAGTTAGATACCATATATATGTGGGGAACCGATCCTAGTACCTAGTCAACCGAATTTTGGAAAGCTAGTGTGACTATGCACAGTACTCACATGGAAGGTAGAACCGAAACTTGTTTTGGTAGAACCGTTAAACCCATGATTGTGATTGAATATTTGTTTAATCAATCGCATAGTTCTTGAAAGTCAGATGAACCAATTCTAAACTTGTTTGGAAGTGTGGCAAATCGGTTTCAAGGTTGTAAGTGTGAAAGAGAACTTACAAAGTAAGGATGTCGACATACTTTGAACACGTGATGTGAATGTTTATTTCTTTAATTGTTCAAAGTTATTCCTTAATAGCTAAGGGAATAGAATCCCGGGATCGAACCATAAGTAAGTTAAGAATCTTTTAATTAAGGTTATTAATTTCATTTTGTAGGGAAATATAAGAATTAATAATGTGCATTTACTGATCATTATTTTTGGACAGAGCATTTCCAGGAATTATGGAAACCGAATTTGTGCTTTAATGAATATCTTGAGAATATTTTTGGTCTTGGAAATTCCTTGGTGTCCAAACTTCCTTGTCTATTATACTTGAAGTTTGCCTTTCTAGCAAACTAATCATTCGTAACAATAGACTTCCTCTTTTGTTGTTGTTACTGGTGAAGCCGCCTATTCGGAGAGGAGAGTAACCTAATTAGGCGAACTCTCTTACGACCGCTCAGTTTAAAGTCTTCTTTGGTGGGATTGAGAAGATCTAGCGTGTACCGTTGGTGGGAAATTAGATAATTACGGTTTATCTTTTGTTTTCGATTGATTTGATTGACTAACGGTGGTTGAAATCTGATTGCACCTAGTTTGTTTATGCTTGAGAATCTTCTCTTTTGATATAAGATTCACTCAAACTAGTTCAGAGTTTCGACAGGGATCTTTAGACTGTTGTTAGTTCTAAAGACGATCTTGTGATAATCCATTGTTAACAGACTCCGTTATGTGTGTGATTGATCACAAGAGATTCAAGTGATTGTGTGCAGGTTTTTATTAAATATTTAAGAAGATTTGAAGACAAAGAAGATATTGAATATCTGACTTGGGTTTATAATCTTTGGTGTGCACAATACTTGTTTCGGTAAAAGAGGATCCAATTAATAATCAGTTTATCCTTGTGGTAGATTGGATTGATTAATTGAGTAGATCAACATCAACACAATTCTTTGGATTAAGAGTGTTGTTGGCTTAATATTAAACGATTACTTCGGTAATTGAACATAACATAGATCTAAGGACCTGACGAAGAAGTTTATGTTAAGATAAACGGAAGAGCCTTTGTCCGACTCATATCACTTGGTTGAAGAGAGTTGATACCAAACAGATTTGTTGTTCCTTTACTGTTTGGAATACGAACCAAATGAATTGTTCCAAGTACGTGACTTATTTATAAGTTGGAGGCGTGGGAATACATACGGAACTAGGTGAACTATAGGTTTAGTTGCTTGGTCTCAACTATACGAAGTTAGGTGTAATTTTGTGTAGCGGCTTAATCCTGAGAGTATTTAAGTCGGAAAAGGTCCCGGGGTTTTTTTGCATTTGCGGTTTCCTCGTTAACAAAATCTTGCTGTGTCATTTACTTTATATTTCCGCATTATAATTGTTTTATTATAATTAAAGTAAATTACACAAACGTTAATTCCTATTTACTTGATAAGTGAATCCTATTGTGTTTGGTTAAGTCCGAACCTTTTTATCAAGTAACATACTTCGTTGTTGTATTGTTTCGATCTCATATCCATAGACGATCACACGAAGTGTGAACCGATTAGTTGTATTGCCTCGACTCAGACCATAGACAATCACTTTCGGAGAAAGGACTTATAGGTAGGAAAAGTTTTAGCTTGAGGTATATTTGGAACCCTCGCATTTTCAGGGACGTTTTACGATCTATATAACTTATGTGACCAGAAATATCTCGTCTAGGATGTGTTGTTGGAGTCACGTCATCATGAGCAACAATGTCTCGCGGGGATGTATACTATAAATCGTAGAAGTGGGTGCCTTGAGGACCACAGGCTTAGTCTCTGAGCTTGTTTTTTGGCGATGAGGATCAACTTCAGATCTTTCTTTTACGTTCAATCCACTTCCATTTTAATCTTGTTGAACTTTTGAAGACGACTAGTAGCTCAGAATGATGACCCTACCTCTAGTTATGGAAGTCCATTTTGTCTATGGTCATGAAATGACATTTTTGCCCCTTATCCAAATTTTACCATCTACATTAAGTCCCCTACTTAGAGGAAAAACTTGATTGTTATATGATGAGTATATAGATGGTGAAAAATCATTCAGATGCGAAATTACAATCCTCTTGTTCTTTAGACTCGTAGAGTCCCCGTATTGATGCTTAGTCTTTGCTTGTTCTACTTTGAACTGGGAATTGACTCTGGACTTGGAATCCCTTTAGGATTTTGCGTTGGAGGCGTTACTGGCATGATAATGGATTCTTGATGAGACAAAATTTCCGTCTTATAGAGACTAGACCGGCGAAGTTTGTATTCTCCAGTTAGCAATTCCGTATTTTTATCGTGTTGTTTCACGCCAGTTAGCAATTCCATATTCGGCAAACGTACGGAACGATAAATATACGAGTATTATACAGATTCATAAAAATTTATTTCGGTCAAAAATCTGATTAATGGTTCATGATTCAGGGGTAATTCGGAACGGATACGTACATACATGATTCATTTTTGAGAAACTAATGCGGCTCTTTCGGCTAGTTAAAATATATCAAAATAGTGTGATATTGTTATAAATTTACCATATATCCCGAACAAGAACACTTTATTTTTTCTGAATTGTGAATGCCCCGAGTGAAAACTTGGGTGCCTTTAATAATTCTGGGCGTCTTTACTTTTCGACAACTTTTGCTCGCTTCAAATGCTTATAGGTTCTTCATACGACGTCGGATTGAATCCATTCTTTCGCCGTTGGCTTCGTCTTTTTGTCCTCTTCGAGTTAATATAAAGAACTATTGGATTCGAACGAGTTCCACTTGGTCTTTGGCCCTTATCCACTTGTAAGTAACTTTTTTTATTGCACATTTAAGTGCCAATTCGCTTCTTTTGGATGATTCACCTAATAAAACACAAATATAGAAAAACAAACGTAATATACAATAATTTGCAAGAATATAAGCAATTACTAGCATGGATTCGACACTAAATATATGCAAAATATGCACTTAACACCATGCAGCAGGGATAATCGGAGAAAGCACCTTCAACTCATAAAAGTTGCGCGACTCCATTCACCATTTATGCAACACTAGTCTAACATTATATTGTTTTTACCCACCAATACCATCTTCAGTTTCAGACTCCAGGTGGATAAAATGTACCTCCACTAGTTTCACCCCCACCAACCCCATCAATAGCTTCCTCGCCACTTGTTGCTAATGTTTTGCACCAACATAATCCAAATAATCAATTGCTTAAGAACAACAACATCACTGATTCACTTTGACGTCAAAACTTCTCATGCCAACTAATTATAATCATCCTACACGACAGTAAACATGATATGGGTAAAATTGAAAGCTACTTATTGTACCTAAACCGAATGAATTGTATACAAATTTAAATTTTCATTAACTTCTTTTGTGAGTTAAAATTAGTGAGAGAAAAACCCTAGGTTGCAAATTGGATTAAACCTAGTTGGGTTTTAGGGTTCTCCTAATTAAAGATATATCTCAAAAATATATGAACTAGCAAAAACTAGAATTAAAACAAAAGAAATTCTTTAGTAAAATGAAATTCTTCATCATAATTTTCATACTTGAAATCAGTCGACCTTTAAAAGGAAACTTTAATCCCATACCCTAATAAAATCGTTATTGAAAATAGGAACGAACCAAATCCAACTCAAAAAAGAAAATGAAAGAGACATAGAGAGTATTACCTCAAAAAACGAAGGAGAATTCAACTCAAAATTGAAAAAGATGAAGACCTGTAAGAATTCACCATTACGAATCTCTCCCGAGCTGGTTTTCTTTTTTCTTCACCACATGGCACATATTCGACCGCGTATCTAACACTATGCCGCTATATGAATCCCATTTGTTTATCCAAGTGGCTTAACAATTTGGGATTTTGGGACTCGCCCTTAGGTTTAAAATGTTTAATGTTCGATTCCTATACTAGTTTTTTATCGTGTCGTTCCACGCTAGTTAGCAATTCCATATAAGGCAAACGTACGGAACGATAAATATACCGATTCATAAATATTTATTTCGGTCAAAAATCTGATTAATGGTTCATGATTCGAGAGTAATTCGGAACGGATATGTACATACATGATTCACTTTTGAGATACTAATGCGGCTCTTTCGGCTAGTAAAAATATATCAAAATAATGTGATATTGTTATAAATTTACCATATATCATGAACAAGAATACTTTATTTTTTTCTGAATTGTGGCTGCCCTGAGTGAAAACTTGGGTGCCTTTAACAATTCTGTGCGTCTTTACTTTTCTCGCTTCAAATGCTTCTAGGTTATTCATACAACGTCAGATTGAATCCATTCTTTCGCCTTTGGCTTCGTCTTTTCTTCCTCTTCGAGATGATATCAAGAACTCTTAGATTCGAACGAGTTCCACTTGGTCTTTGGCCCTTCTCCACTTGTAGGTAACTTTTTTTATTGCACATTTGAGTGCCAATTCGCTTCTTTTGAATGATTCACCCAATAAAACACAAATAGAGAAAAACAAACGTAATATACAATAATTTGCAAGAATATAAGCAATTACTAGCATGGATTCTACACTTAATATATGCAAAATATGCACTTAACACCATGCAGCAGGGATAATCGACGAAAGCACCTGCAACTCATAAAAGTTGCGCGACTCCATTCACCGTTTATGCAACACTAGTCTAATCCATACATTATATTGTTTTTACCCACCAATACCAGCTTCAGTTTCAGATTACTGGTGAATAAAATGTACCTCCACCAGTTCCACCCCCACCAACCCCATCAATAGCTTCCTCGCCACTTGTTGCTAATGTTTTGCACCAACATAATCCAAATAATCAATTGCTTAAGAACAACAACATCATTGATTCACTTTGACGACAAAACTTCTCACACCAACTAATTATAATCATCCAACGCGACAATAAACATGGTATGGGTAAAATTGAAAGCTACTTATTGTACCTAAACCGAATAAATTGTATACAAATTTAAAAATTCATTAACTTCTTTTGTGAGTCAAAATTAGTGAGAGAAAAACCCTAGGTTGCAAATTGGATTAAACCTAGTTGGGTTTTAGGGTTTTCCTAATTAAGATATATCTCAAAAATATATGAACTAGCAAAAACTAGAATTAAAACAAAAGAAATTCTTTAGTAAAACGAAATTCTTCATCATAATTTTCATACTTGAAATCAGTCGACCTTTAAAAGGAAAGTTTAATCCCATACCCTAATAAAATTGTTATTGAAAATAGGAACGAACCAAATCCAACTCAAAAAAGAAAATGAAAGAGACATAGAGAGTATTACCTCAAAAAAACGAAGGAGAATTCAACTCAAAATTGAAAAAGATGAAGACCTGTGAGAATTCACCATTACGAATCTCTACCGAGTTGGTTTTCTTTTTTCTTCACCACATGGCACAGATTCGACCGCGTATCTAACACTATGTCGCTATATGAATCCCATTTGTTAATCCAAGTGGCTTAACAATTTGGGATTTTGGGACTCGCCCTTAGGTTTAAAATGTTTAATGTTCGATTCCTATACTAGTTTTTTATCGTGTCGTTCCACGCAAGTTAGCAATTCCGTATTAGGCAAACGTACGGAACGATTAATATACCGATTTATAAAAATTTATTTCGGTCAAAAATCTGATTAATGGTTCATGATTCGGGAGTAATTCGGAACGGATATGTACGTACATGATTCACTTTTGAGATACTAATGCGGCTCTTTCGGCCCGATCTTGAACCAAAGTAAAAATATTTCCTATGAGTTCTTCAAACCCATGCATAACTTCACGCATACCATCTGTGGGAAACCACTTGGTAAGATCTGAATTATTTAAAGCAAAAAGACATGACTCTTCTTGAGATTGATCAGAGTTAGAATCAGAAACGATTCTTGAGACAATCTTCCTGATTCTTCGTTTTGAGACAAAACCTTGATAGTTTCTCACCTTTCGTGCTTCCCTTTTATTACTCCTTGTAACACTGCGAGTTATAGGAGACATACTTATTAGAGCATTGCTCGGTCAAACTCGCATGCGTTCCTATCTCAAGCATGTTTGTCAATGTTAGTGATCAAAACTATAAGTCTTGATTTCTAGCCTATGTAGCTAAAGGTCTCGGACTAGGATAGAAAGTGTAGTTGTGCTCAAGAACTCCATGGAAATCATCATACAAGACGAAGGACTACTCGAGGAACCGGTGGAACTTCATCGACTAAAAGGTATGTGGAGACTTGAACTTATCTGTCACTCAAAAGTCTATTTACTCTATCTCCTACTCTTGAGACAAAAGTCGTTTAGACGTATAGACTTTCATTATACACATTTGCTATTTCGAGCTGAGTTTAACTCGCCTATCTATTTCTCGAAATATGTGTTGGTAAGCTTTCGGTTTAACCGAATTCATCTTTACCTAGTGACGAAAGTCATGATATGTTTCAATCACTTTGGAAATCACTCTGACGAAAAATGGTCTGTGAATAACGACTATATAACGTTCTCTGAAAATGTTTCAATGATTGAAATGAGAGATTAGAATACATAACCATTGGTAGGATATAAGCATTGTTGTGGAAACACATATATGTATAAGTCCTTATTCCTTGAACCAAAGTTTGCGAACTTTGTTGATCAAGAGAAATGGAAGTGGCGCAACCCAAGTCCGCGAACTGGCGGAAGTTCTCGACCCGAGAATTTTTGCTGGAGTTTGTGAACTCCTTCCATGAGCTTAAGTCCGCGAACTTGAGAAGGTTATATCTAAAACCATTTTTTTTTGAACTAATGTTTATATAAACTAAGGAATGCTTTTGCAAACCGTGGCTATAAAGTTCATGAACCGATTCGAGTGAATCAAACCGTTTTTGCTTCGATTGTGTCTTGTGTAGTTACATAAGATCTAAGCAATTGAACAACTCTCTAACTAGTTCATTTGAGTCATTTGAACTAGTTATGGTGAAGAAGAATATGGTTGATATGAGAGTGTTCATATGGCTAACCATTTGGTTGGCTATTGTTGAACCAACAAATGTTAATGTTTGGGTACGGTTTATAAACCCAAAATTGAACATTTCATTTGTGTGTAACAAGCTAAGTTTTGGATCCAACGGTTGAGAAATATTAGCTTGAATCTAATCAGGTTTTCATCTAACGATGAATATTGAATGCTTTGTTACTAAGCTACCATTGATTGCAAACCCTGATTTGAAAGACTATATAAGGGAGAACTCTAGCAATTGGGAAACCTAATCCCCACACTTTACGTGTGATACTAGTTTGCTAAGCTAGAGTCGATTCTCCTTTAACCTTTGGTTTTCTTCTTCTAAAACCAGGTTAACGACTTAAAGACTTCATTGGGATTGTGAAGCCAGACCGATACTACTTTTCTTGTAGTTGTGTGATCTGATCTTGCTGTTTCTATCGTACGAGTACAATTGAAATAATTGGCTTGAGATTTATATCTCCGATAGGCAAGATAGAAAAGAAATCACAAACACTTCGTCTCATCGTTTGTGATTCCACAATATCTTTTTTCGCTGCGTCGATTAAGATTATTGTGAGGTGATCAATAATACTAGGTTGTTCTTTGGGAATATAAGTCCGGGTTACTGATTGGATCCCGTTCACCTTGATTTATCAAAAGACGGAACAAAACTTATAGGTTTATTCGTGGAAGATGGATTTATCTATTACTATAGATTTTTTTTGTGTGATACAGATTTGTTTATTAAAGTCTTCGACTTTGGTTTGTAGCAACTCTTAGTTGTGGGTGAGATAATCTAAGGGAATCAAGTACGTAGCATCCTTCTGGGATCAGAGGCGTAGGAGCATAACTGTACCTTGGATCAGTGTGAGATTGATTGGGGTTCAACTACATTCCAGACCGAAGTTAATTTGGAGTAGGCTAGAGTCTGAAGCGGCTTAATACAGTGTGTGTTCAATCTGGACTAGGTCCTGGGGTTTTTCTGCATTTGCGGTTTCCTCGTTAACAAAATTCTGGTGTTTGTGTTATTTCTATTCCGCATTATATTTGTTTATATAATTGAAATATCACAGGTTGTGCATTGTTCAATCAATTAGAATATCCGACCTTTTGGTTGTTGATTTAAATTGATTGACACTTGGATATTGGTCTTTGGTACCATCTGTTAGAGCATGTCTCGGTTGAACCCACCAAGCGTTGGTATGTCAAGTTTGGTTGTCATATTTTAGGGAATCAAAATTCATGTTAAGAGTCGCTTGATTATGTACTAGATTTAAACTTCGTATAGGTTAGCTTGAAAGTATTAGAATATGAGACATTACAAGTATTGTGAAAACTTGAAGATGTGAAGAAGCAAGGAGCAATCATCAACTTGACAACAATCATCCTCCCACTTGAGGTTAGTGATATTTGACTTATTAAGAAAACAATACGAGATTTATTCTTAACCTAACGTATCTTTCAAGTCGTGAGCATTTATTGAAAACATAAAATAAACTTGTTTGTAAACCGAAAAGGAAAGCATATTTTGAACTCTAGATAGACATAGTATAAAGGAATACAATACGAGGTTTATTGCTTAACCATTAAACTTTGTAGATAAGTGTTTGTAGGTGAAAATGGTTTCTGCTGATTTCAGTAATTTTGGGTGTACGGGTGAGAAACAATTTAAACCCTAAATAATGTACAGCAAGTGAGTACTTTAGATTCGAGAGATCAATCTGTACAAGTCCGGCCTAAACCAAGAAATGGTTGTTCCAGACTTGTTTCAGTCACAAAGTGAAGGAGAATGGGTTGGTTTTGGGGAGGGAAGCAAGGAAAGCGATGAGACCAGAATAGTTGATTCTGGAAGAGTAGTTGTGTTACTACGACTTGTATCAGAAAAGTGGGAAGGCTAACAAATGGTAAGCTAGCAAGTATTTTCTGAGTGTTGTGTATTCCCCGAATGAACTTGTTGTTCTGTGGAAATAGGTAAGACCTATTTATACAAGTAGAAGTGAAACGTACCCTGGTCTCATTAAGGAATGGAAAAATGGGTAAGTAAATGGGAAGAGGTGGTAACCGTATGCATGGAATTTGATTTTCCATAAAATCGTTAACGCATGTAATTGATGTTCCATAAAAACATTAATGTATGGAATTGATGTCCCATGAACTTTTCACTTTTAACTCCCTGTATTTACTAACCGCCTCACCCTTATGACACTTCCTTATGACGGGCGTAGTGTACGCCGCACGCTGTAAACCGCCAAACCAATACCCAAAGAGGATCCCCAGTTTGTGATATGTGTTGATGTCTCGAATGTTTTTGTGGAAAACATGTAGCATAGGGTTGTTGCCTGGCAAGTCGAGCTCGGGAGACTTGGTAGCTTGGTGACCTTCTACGGTCGAGATTTTGTATCTTAAGAGGAAAGGTAGCCGTTTGATCTTTGCACGCTTTCGTTCGTTGGTGGCCGCATAGGGAAGGCCAGCATGGTGGCGCGGCTAGGTTAGCATGGCATGGTGGCGCGGCTAGGTTGGCATGCCATTGGTGTGGCATGGAGGCGCGACTAGGTTGGCATGGCGTGGTTTGGCGTGGCCAAACTTAGTTTTTCGGGCTAAAGGTTACCATGTGTCGTCTGGTAACCTTGGAGGGCTAGGATTTGCTCCTGGGATTGAAGGGGGACCGTCGATCGTCGCACGCCTTCGTTTTGGTAGCCGCGTAGGGAAGGCCATCATGGTGGCGCGGCTAGGTGCGTTTGGCATGTGGGGCCAAGGGTTTGGTAAGCCGTTGGCACATGGTGCGGCTAGCATGGCTAGGGCCGAGGCAAGGTGTGGCTTGGCTTGGCATGTGGGGCTAAGGGTTTGGAAAGCCGTTGGCATATGGTGCGACTAGCATGGCTAGGTGCGGTTTGTCTTGGCATGTGGGTCCAAGGGTTTGGCAAGCCGTTGGCATATGGTGCGGCTAGTATGGCTAGGTGTGGTTTGGCTTGGCTTGTGGGGCCAAGGGTTTGGCAAGCCGTTGGCACATGGTGCGTCTAGCATGGCTAGGTGCGATTTGGCTTGGCATGTGGGGCCAAGGGTTTGGAAAGCCGTTGGCACATGGTGCGGCTAGCATGGCTAGGTGCGGTTTGGCTTGGCATGTGGGGCCAAGGGTTTGGCAAGCCGTTGGCACATGGTGCGGCTAGCATGGCTAGGTGCGATTTGGCTTGGCATGTGGGGCCAAGGGTTTGCCATGGGCGCATGGCGTGGCTAGCTTGGCTAGGTGCGGTTTGGCTTGGCATGTGGGGCCAAGGGTTTGCCATGGGCACATGGCGTGGCTAGCTTGGGTAGGTGCGGTTTGGCTTGGCATGTGGGGCCAAGGGTTTTCCATGGGCGCATGGCGTGGCTAGCTTAGCTAGGTTCGTGACCAAGCTAGGGTTTTGGGCCAAAGGTCGTTTGGTAACCTCGGACGGCTAGGATTTGCTCCTGGGATTGAAGGGCGACCGTTGATTGTCGCACGCCTTCGCTTTTGGTAGCCGCGTAGGGAAGGCCAGCAAGGTAACGCGTCTAGGTTGGCATGAGGCCATGGCAAGGTGCGTTTGGCATGGCGCGGTAGGTGTGGCTGGCATGGTTTTTCATTGGCACAGGAGTGCGGCTTGCATGGTTGGCATGCCTTGGCGCGGTAAGCATGGCTGGCATGGTTTGCCATTGGCACAGGGGTGAAACTAGCATGGTTGGCATGCCTGGGCGTGGTAGGTGTGGCTGGCATGGTTTGTCATTGGCACAGGGGTGCATCTAGCATGGTTGGCATGCACGGGCGCGGTAGTGTGGTCGGGCATGGTTTGCCATTGGCACGGGGTGCGACTAGCATGGTTGGCATGCACAGGCGCGGTAGGTGTGGCTGGCATGGTTTGCCATTGGCACAGGGGTGTGACTAGCATGGTTGGCATGCCTTGGCGCGGTAGGTGTGGCTGGCATGGTTTTCCATTGGCACATGCAGTGTGAGAATTAGGGTTTTGTCCCGTCGAAACCCTAATTAGGATTAAAAAAGGTACCCTGGTAATTTTCTTGCAGACAAATTAAAGGGTTCAATAAATGTGCTTGGTTTGGACATTATTACTCAAGTTCTGTGACGTCACTGTCTGACTAGGGTTTTACGATTTTACCCCTAAGCTAAGAACCACCATCAACAATAAGACATCGTCATAATCATTTGAATGATATTGTGACTATGTATGGGTATGAGGTGAGGATTTCATCCTAGGGAACAATGTTTACATATGTTCTAAGGAAGTAAGTTCATAAACTTGTTTGTGAACCGAAAAGGAAATTGCCAGGTGTTATTGGTTTTGTTATTCATTGCATATCTTATGAACAACCAATATGTTCCGCCTATTCAGCCTGCGTTTCTCTTTCTTCCTTTAGGGTTCCCACAGTATTTACATCTGGTGAAGTTGTGTCGTCTTCCCAGTTTTCAACAAAGATTTCTTATCGTCAAGTCCAACTTTCATCATGTCAATCAAAAGTGAATCATCCTCGAGCCGACCAGGTTCTCCAGCCAAACGTGCTAGGCTTGATTCTTGCGACAATTTTGCCACCCGAGTCATTCGGGTCAAGAAAATCATACCGGTATGTTCTTATTGATCAACAAGTGTTTCTTTATTTGCCAGTGAATAATGAAAGTTTTGCTTCTGTGTAGAGATATCCCATCGGAGCATGTGTTACCGTCATTGATGAAGATGATTTGCTTACCCTTTTTTCTTCAAGTTCGATCCTACCAGCCGCTGCAGATCTTGAGAACGCCGACTTAGGAATTTCTTGCCATGAGTATCCCAATGCAGGCTTGTCGTTCGGAACCCGCATGAGGTGTCTTTCCTCTAACTACCGAAACGTTGGTGGGTTTCTGGTGCGGAAAGAATTCGTAACTCTTTATACAAAGATATGGAGGGCGTACGGCCACATTGCCACCAGGAACGTGGTGCAATATTGTTCGTCCGCTTTAGTTTCTATAGTGAATTGTCTCCTGCCGATGATTGTTGAAATGGAGAGTATGTCTATCCGTGCCATCGTGGAAGCAACTATTCAAAAGTGGGAGAACATGGTGTCTACCTGTGAATCTCTGAAGTTCAATGTTAGTTGGTTGCGGCATCGTCTTGAAATTGTAAAGGTTGACAGAGATGGTATTCTTGCTGATGTGGTCCCTGCTACGAAAGCTATTCTGAAAGAGAAGAAAGCTCTTTCCATGGAGTCTCAGAAGGTGGAAGAGTCAATCCGGAACTTGAAGAGCAGTACAGAGAGGTATCAAAGGCAGTTAAAGGTGATGCTTTCCAGGGATTACAATCTTTTGGACGGGCTTTTCTGAGTTGTGTGGTTGTGAGATGTTTGGTTTCTTTCTGGGTTTTAAGCATGCTCTTGCTCTTTCTCTTCTTCTTCTTCTTCTTTTTTTTATTATATATATATATTGAAAGAACAAGAGAGTTTTATTGATTTGCTTCAATCAAACAAAAAGAAAATACTCGATATTTGGGGTATGGAAGAAAGT